>MCJB01051669.1:6851-34030 GCA_002018475.1 Nicotiana obtusifolia
TCTATGCTTAACTGTTCAGGTCTATCTGGAGTCTGGTCCTAGCCTCGTCACTACTTCGCCGAGGTTAGGCCAGGCACTTACCAGCACATGGGGTCGGTTGTGCTGATACTACACTTTGCACTCTTTTGTGCAGATACCAGTGCCGCAGGCTTCGATCAGTAGGAGGCTTTCCAGTCTCGATTTTCAGGCGACCCAAGGTAGTTCCGCAGACGTTCGTGGATCTTGGAGTCTCTTGCCCCTTTTCTTGTACCTGTTTCTCCTACGCATTTCAGAAACAATGTTTTGTTATTTCTTCAGAACCTTATTTGTAGTACTCTTAGACAGTCTGTGAAACTGTGGCGCCAGATCTTGGGTAGTTTGTAAGGGATTTTGTATTGATGATGTTTTGTAAAGTATGAAATTTAATTCATATCGTTTTGATTTTACCAATTTTGGTTGATATTTTTGTGCTGCAAATGTACTCGTAAGTAGAAAAAAAAAAAAGGGGGTAAATAGTCCGGTTGATTGGCTTGCCTAGCTTTCACTAGTAGGCGCCATCACGACTCCCGAGGGTGGGAAATCCGGGTCGTAATAGTTGTGGACCCTAAATGGGTGTTATGTTAATGGGTGTTTAACATTGAATATCTATATATAACGGTTGGTTGATATTTATTTACTTCACATTCTTCATTTATTGTTGGTGGTTGCAAACATTAACAATCGCCGTTAAATTTTATCTTTGCTTGGGAAAGTGGGGTAGAATTTGATAGATGTAAATATCAAAGATTCAAGGCTTTAAACCTTGTTGAATAAAATCTCTTAGGAATAAGTGGGTTTTATTTGGCATAAATTGATTGTTCTTAATTGCAACTCTTTTATATTTGGAAAAATCATAAAGAGGAAATACTACCTAACTATTGGAAAATATTGGGTAGTCACTTAGACATCATTTTCATATCAAAAAGAATCTTCCGTTAGAAATATATCATATTGACACCGATAGCATTACACTTCATTAATGGGGACACAACATATTGGTTTCTTTAATCAAATTATTTACATTCTCAACATTTCAATTAGCCTTTATCTAAAACCAAACTCAATTCATACTCTTGTTCCGGTTAACTGAATAGAATTACGACTTTAGTTGAGTAACACACTAATCAAGTAACCTTTTCACACCTATTCCCTGTAGGATTCGACCCCACCTTGTTGGGTTATTATATTTGATATCGACCACTTTACACTATTTATTAACGTGTAATTTGAGCGTATCACAACTTGAACTTATCATTATAAAAGCTACTCCCTCCGTTTAAAAAGGTTTGGCACTATTTTCATATTAGTCCATTTTAAAAGATTGGCATCTTTTAATATTTTCTTAATACGAAGACACTTATACAGAAATGCAATGGAAGATTTAAGACCAAAAGTTTCAAAAGTTTTACAATAACACAAATGCTATGGCTTATTTAAGACCACATATCTCAAAAGTCTTCCTTCTTTATTAACTTTCTATCAAGTCAAACTAGAATAATTTTTTTGGAATGGAGGGAGTAATATTTGTTCATTTGGAGGAATCATATGTAATCTCAAAAATTACTGTCAACATTAAAACTACTGTTGCTCTTATAATTTTGTTCTCTTTTGCTCTTGACAATCATTCAAATTCAATGTATCCAATTTGTGAACACCCAAGTCCTAAGAGATCATCAAATAACATCTCTTTTCCTTTTGCTTTACGATTCATCACTTCATTTTATATTTTACCGCAACTGTTTTGCTACTTTTTGGATTGAATCTGTTGCTTTTAGCCTACAATTATAAATTTAATTAGTTTTCAAAAAATTAAAATATAGGTTAAATAGATTGGCTCCCATTGTACGACTAAAATAAGAACAACCAAATTGTAAACGGTTTTACTGAGCATGACAAAAATGATGGAACACAATTGCCAAGAGTTGACAGAGTGCCCCAGCTTTCTCCGAGGAATTTTCCTCCACATCATTCAAGGGGATCATCAATTCAAGGAGTAATGGAAGAAACATTAGAAACTTCGAAAATTACAGAGTTTATAAGCGCACAAAGAGCCAAGAGTCAGCAAATTAACGAAGTCATAATGAATTTAGCAGCAACTGTAAGTGCTAGGTCACCAACATCACTAAGGGTTGATCTTACTACTACACATTGAAATTCTAATATCGGGGGACTCCCAAATGATACTAGGTTGGGAGGTCCAGGTATTCCTAATAATTCATCAAGGAACTCGACAAATCTATGGAATAGATTCCTAGAATTTCTCTCGTAGTCAAAGAGATCGATATTTATAAGTACTCACATTAGTGTTGAAAAGTAAATGCTATTTTGTTACTAATTCCAAAGAATTCAAGATGCCAAATATTCCAAAGTATGACAGAACGTCAGATAGCCGACAACATATACAACCGGAATCAACGAAAATGACTTGACGAAATCGGAGATAGAATTAGTGCTAATAAAGAAATTTGGAGAAATCCTTACAAAAGGAGCTCTAACCCGATATTCTTTACTTCATGATAACTCAATTAATTCTTTTGCAGAAGATGCCGAAGCCTTTATCAAGGAACATAATAGAGCACATAAAATTGAGAAGCGAATGGATGACATCTTTAAAATTTAGTAGGGAGAAAATGAGTTATTCCGAGAATTCATTGATCGATTCCAGAGAGAAATAATGTTCCTGATAATTGGGCAACAATTGCTTTTGCTAAAAATCTCAATGAAAGAAGCTCTAAAGCTACTAGTAGGTTGAAGGAACATCTACAATAGTTCCCACCAACTAGTTGGAATGATATATATAACTGATACAACACCAAGCTCCGGATAGAGAAAGACACGATAAGTTGTTTTAATAATGATAACAAGTACGAAGGCTAAAATACTGAGCGCCCAGATAGCTCATCAAGACGCATAGAGTCTGAATGTAAAAGTTTGAGGAGTCATTACAAATCATGTCCTGGGAAATCTCAATGTGATATTGAAAGAAGACGAGAGCCAAATCGTGATAAGAGACAACCCAATCGAAACAACAATGTTGGATCATCACAAATGAGAAGAGAATCAGAAACACCAAAAGTTGGAGATTATAACTTAAATTTAAGTATTCTCGAAATGGTGGATGTTTTAGGAGAAATAGGAGATAAAGTAAAGTGGTCTAGAGAAATGAGGTCAGATCCAAGCAAAAGAAGCCAAGAGTTTTGGTGTGAATTCTACAATGAATATGTGGATTACATAATTTTACAAATAGAGGTAGTACGCCTTTTGAAGGAAAGATATCTCACAGAATTAATTAGTAAAAAAGCCAAACAGTCTTACATGAAGAAATTAAGCAAAGACAGACCTCCAAGAGCCCTGTCTCCAAACCAAACAATTAATTTCATATCCGAAGGTGAAGAGGTCAATGGGTTAACATTTACAGTAGAAACAAAATTTACTAAGGTATCAATTTAACAAAAAAAATGAACTAGAGAAACACTAACGGGAGAACGTATCACCTTTGATGATGAGGATGCAAATGGCTTGGCAGTGCCACACAATAATGCACTAGTAGTTACATAACGTGCTTTAGATATTGATGTGAAATGAGTTTTTGTTGATCCAGATAGTTCAATAAACATTATCCAACTATGATCTGTCGCGGAAATGCATTTGATAAACCAGATCATTATGGTTTGATAATTCAAATTTAATAACCCGTTGGTGAGATTATTCTGAAAACCTTAATAGAGAGAGTACGTGAGACTATTCAAAAACCCTTTACAGAGAAAGTAGTTAAAGGTACTCTATTTCAGGAGGTGACTGTAGATATGACCTACAATATTATTCTCGAAACATCATGGATCCATGATATGGACACAGTACCATCAATATTACATCAAGTTGTCAAATTTCTATCCAAATGGGGAATTAGGCAGATCAAAGGAGATTGAAGAGTTGCTCGAGAGATAAATTTAGTGACTATTGCTAAAGGCTTGGCCAAAGATGAATATGCCAAATAGCAATTATAGCAGCCGAGATCCCAGGATGTCAAGACTTCTTCAAACAAGGTAAGTTCTAATGTAGCTGTGCAATCGGATGCTAACATCTCAGATGTTCTAATTGCGGACTCAATCGTTGCAACAAATGAGACAGAGGCAATCAAGTCAACTGCTAAAGAATTAGAAACCGTCGTACTCTTTGTTATTTCCCAGAGAGATGTTCTAATTCCACATATCTTTTTCTCATGCAATGATTTGATACATGAATAATGTTTTGATATGAGGATCAAAGTGTTGATATCTTTTGTTGCTCTCCTTATCAGTTAAGCATGCCTACATTCTGTTTGAACTGTGTTTCTTTGAGCTGTCGCATTCATTTGATGATAGCATGCTTAATTCCGTATATTATTTATGCTTTACCTGATTATTGGATGGATAGTGAGTGGCGATATCAACCCTCTCACCGCTACTTCGTCGAGGTTAGACTTGATAACTACTAAGTACTGTAGTTTCATACTCATACTACACTTCTACACATTATGCAGGTTCTGAGACCGGTATTAGCGGTACCCTTTGAGCTGAGTACGAGTATAATTGGAGACTTCTTGGTGAGATGCTGCACTTGATCCGATCCGTAGCACATGGAGTTTTCTTTTCTACTTATCTATTTTCTATTCATGTATTCTTTTCCGATATATGTATTTATTCAGTTGACTCTAGTTACTCTTATTAGATGCTCGTAATGCAGTGACACCGAGTTTTGGGTGGTTGTTAGATAGTTGTGGTCATATATACAGATCTTGTTGTTGAATTGCACTTGTGATATTGAATTGACATTTATTTCCACATTGTTATTTATATCACGAGACATTTAATGGCTTTATAATTGAATTCTATTGTTGTTGTTGTATGTTGGCTGCCTAGCAAGTAGATTAGATGCCATCACAAGCTTTGGTGGGATTTTGCATCGTGACAAGTTGGTATCGGAGCACTAGGTTCATATAGGTCTCACAAGTCACCAATAGTCCTAGTAGAGTCTTGCGGATCGGTATGGAGAAGTCTGTAATTATCTTTAAAAGTCTATAGGGCTTAGAAAACTTTCCTTTCTTGATTCCTTATTGTGCAACTTTATTTTGCTTGAAGCCTATATATTCAGTTCTTTCTATTCATTCCTATGCGATGTTGATTACTCGATATCAACTAGGCACTAGCGAGTTGTGATTATGATACAGATATGGTGTGGAATATTTCCCCTGTGTTATGAGGGCTTACTATTATTGTCGCCTTGTCGAGGGGTTTTCCATTTAAAGTAGCCCGACGTTGGTGTTGCCCATAGGTTTAGGGCCATATGCAGTATGTTGTGATGCTTCACGCACTAGTCTTGGCGTGGTGTTGGTGCAGAATAGTATGGTGGTTGCCTACGTGTTGCGGTAGTTAACGCCCCATAAAGAGAACTATCTAGTTCATGATTTGGAGATTGGCATGTGTTCCAGCGGGGGAAAGGCATTTGGGGCTACGAAATTTCCGGCCTTGGTTTATGGATTTGTGAGATTAGGCATCTCTGAGCATAGTGGAGTTATTGCTTGTATGGTTGCACAATTGTCTTTGTTTTAGCATATTAAGGATCATCACTGTGATGGTTTCTGTTTTCTTTTCCTAAGGGACACAGTGTCGCAAGGTAGTTCTAAGGAGGTGGTCCTTAGTGTGGATGGTGCGCTACGACTTTAGGGACATATTTGTGTCTCTGGTGTTGATAGTTCGACGGAGATGGTCCTTGAAAAGGTTCTTAATTTATGGTATTTTTTTCATACGGATAATACAGAGATGTATCATGATTCGAGGTAGAATTACGGGTGGCTAAGGATGAAGAAGGACATTATTAGGCATGTCTCACAGTATTTGATTATCAGCAGGCCGAGAATGAGCCTCAAAGACTAAGTGACTTACTTCGGAAGGTGGTTATACCTACATGGAAGTGGGTGAATATCGTTATGGACTTTGTGGTAGGGTAGCCACATGCATTGAGGATGGTTGGTACAATTTGGGTCATTGTGGACAAATGACTAAGTTTGTGCATTTTATTTGGAGGTGGCTTCTTACATTGTGAGATTTCAAAGTTGACGAGAAGTGTTTGCTTGAGCTGGTAAAGGATTGTGAATGCTTGATTAACATCTTGGTACACCATATGGTCTTGAGTTTTGGATATGTTGATGGATCTTTCGGTTGTTCATTGACGAAATGAAACAGATTCTTACAACCTGTGGATGAGTGTGGACTCTAGAGATTGAATGATTACATAGTTGTTTTATCAATAGCAAGGCCATAAAGAAATGTTGGTATGAGGTCATACGGGTGGTATATCTCCAATAAGAAGGTTGGGGGTTGTATGACTTCTTATTAGGTTTTTACGAAGAGTTTTACCTTCACCCAGTGGAATACATGTGCTACGATATGGGTTTGGATCGCTTGAGGAACAAGGCCCGACTGCCACGAGGTTGAGCGTGCATTTGAGCTGATGATTTGGCATGTGCTATGGGTAGTGCAACATGAGCTTTATGAGTAACAGTGTGGGATCAGTAGTTAAGGAGCAATAGTCATTATACGATTTTTGGGTTATGTGATTATGGCATAAAGCTAAGTGGGGGAGCCTACCATTGGCGAGTAGGTCATCTAGGCATGTGTTGTCATAGATTTTGGACTAAGGGATGCTTGTGGATTAGGTATGACTTAAGGAGGATGATTTTGAGGATGATTTGAGCAAGGAATTGCTGGGTGCATGTTGTATTTCACCTTAGTATATGGAGGTTCTAGAAGGACTTAGGTTCGATATTATATTGTGGGGGTAGTGTGCAAAGGAAAGGATTTGTTTGGTTGTTTCTTTTTGGAGAATTCATGTGCTAACAGAGCATTACTTGTTCGGTATGTTTGGTTGTCCATCCAATACTAGGTCAGCGGTGGGTGGCTCTCGAAGAGGTTCTAATGGTATCCGACACAAAAACTGCCTATTCATGATAGCACCTAATCCAACCCGCTAGGTAAGCCAAATAACAGTAACCACAATTCTAATGAAAATTTCAAGAAACCAATAAGTGAAAAAACTAAATTTCCATACAATGACCCAAGAAATTGGTAGTACAAGCCACGAGCGACCACAAATAAGATTACAATTTCAGTTCGAGAAAAGATACGTTATCTATTTGAAATTTACATAAACAGGAATATAAATCCTAAACTACTGCGAGCAACTGGTAGCTTGTATCTGGAGTGCGGATGTGTCTTCAATTCAAGGCTCTGTCTTCCACAATTACACAGCTCCAAGATATGCGCGCAAGGTGCAGAAGTGTAGTATGAGTACAACCTACCCCAAGTACTCAGTAAGTATCTTGACTAACCTCGGTGAAGTAGTAGCAAGGTTTTTAAGTCAAAAGATACTCACTGATATATATGTGCAGTGGATTTGCAATAGAAACAATACTATAAATAACAGAGAAGAGTACAAGAACAAATATGCAGAGCAGTAAATGATTACTAAAAGGATTCACAGACAGTTTTCTCAATATTGCAACCAACCCTATTCTTAAATCAATAACCACCAAACAACATAGTAAAACCCACGAATATGCATAATATGGGGAGTATGTTCAAGATATCAAATCAACCGGCACGACAACACCCTTTGTGCATGTATCTCATCCTTACCCAAATATATGAATGTATATCAAATCAATTAGCACGGTAACACCCCTCGTGCATTTATCTAATCCTCACCAAGAATATGTATGGCAGTACCAACCATGTAAAAGAAATGCCAATAATAATAATAACAAAAGTGAGAAGTACACATATAGCAATAACGAATAAGGTGGAGCATATGGACAATGGTAGCAGACAAAGTGGGAGGAACAACATATGGACAATGACCAGCATGCACAAACGTCGCAAATGCACCCCCCGAACGAGACACACAAAGCTCCTAGCTCCAATCACCTTTTGCGTTCGCGATTCAACCTTCGCGAATGCATAGAACTTCATGTACAGACTCTCCATGATAGCGGCCCCCTAACCGTGAAATGCATAGATCAAATCTCCTCTAGCGCTTGTCTCTTCGCGAACGCGATGCCATGCTCACGATCACAATGCATTACCTGACACCAACAAACCAGCAACACAAAGCCCATTCAAAATGATCCGAAACCACCCCGAAACTCACCCGAGCCCCACGAGACCCCATCCAAATATACCAACAAGTCTTAAAACAAAACACGAACCTACTTGAGGCCTCAAATTACCTATGAAAACCTCAAAACCACGAATCACACCTCAAACCAAGCTTAATGAACTATTTTAAATTTTAAAATTCTAAACTTACGCCGAACACGTCTAAACAACTCGTAATCACCTCAAAATTTTCACAAAAGTTCCAAATGACATAAATAACCTATTCCAACTCTTGGAACAAAAATCTGAACCCGATAACATCAAAGTCAACTCCAGGTCAAACCTATAAACTTTCAAAACCTTCAATTTGCCCACTTTTGCCATTTAGAGCCAAAACCTTCTAGAAACATCCAAATGCAAATTTGGGCATACACCCAAGTCAAAAATTACCATTCGGACAAAAAGGAACCATAAAAATCTATCCGAGGTCAAATACACAAAAATCAAATTTGATCAACTCTTCCAACTTTAAGCTTCCTAGTTGAGGATCATTCTTCCAAATATATCCCAAACCATTCGAAAATCAAAACCGACGGTGCACGTAAGTCATAATGCACCACATGAAGCTATTCATGATCTCAAACTATCAAACTGAGTGCAAATGCTCAAAACGACTGATCGGGTCGTTACATTCTCGCCTACTTAAACATACGTAGTCCTCGAACGTGCCAAGACTCATTCCAAAGACATGAAATCACTGGATAAACTCACCATGCACAAACCTATGGGTGATCCCACATCAGCTCGATCTATATACGCCTGAAAACACAACCTAACTGAAGATCCTTACTTTAACCTTAGTCCACAACTTTAGAATCCAGCCTCCAACATCCAAAATCCATTATAAGATCTGATCCTTGTACATATACATTGTATCCACCCCAACAAGCTACGCCAAGCCGTCAATACACTGCCAAGATCAAACCACACGATGTTCCACATAACTAATGCACTCACAACAATAACTTCCGACCATAATAGGTGTCCATTACCAAATCCGGTACCTGTAATATACCTCATATCAAATGAAACCTCGTTTTGAACCTTCGCAATGCTGCTAATGATAAATGAAACATACAAGAACTCGTAACCACCCATAAAATCAAAAAGTCGAGAAGCCCTCTTATCTGATAATGACCATTGCCAAATTTTGAGCGGAGATATGGTATTATTCTTCCAAACATTCCTTATCCCAACATGATGGTGCAGATCCCAAGTTTAGAAGCATCGCCTCACCCAATACGTGCAGCCTAACCGACAAGTCACACCAAAAATCACATGGATCCTAACACACACTGTCCATAAACCAATCAAACAATAATTCATATATATCCAAAAATTGAAATAAAGCAAGGTACGAGGACTATTCACCAAGTACAACTGATATTACAAAAAAGCATAATTTCATGAACTCATCCCATAAAGGAAAAATAAAACATGAAATAAATACAAGGAAGGGTATCCCGCATAGTTTTGCTATGGTGCGCAGCACGATCCTAAATATATCAATCCACATAGGGATACCCATCGTGCCATAATTCTCGGGCTCACTAATCACATGCGTGTCAACATCAAGCACGATAGAGTGAAAAAATATCACTTCGGAAAGATGAATAGACATAATACAATAGGGAGAAAGGCTAGCACAACTAAGGTGCAATAAGCAAATCAACATCACGAGGGTCATCTCGTCCATATCGCCATAAGGCCTAAACGAGATTACAACATGCGTGCGAATAATCATGTAGCCTCACAAACCGTCATAGCATAAGAAAGAAACACATAACATAGACCAGGGCATGAATAACATCCATTCTGATTGATGATATACCTACGGTAGCAATTGCATAAAGGTAAGCAAACCCGATCTAATATAGAATATATATTCTCATTAGGCTTAAATAGCCCCAATAAATTCCGATCAACCCCAACTAGGTAAATAATCTTCCAAAAGCCCATAGCAACCTATCCATAACATATACCATTAGTTATCCAATTCTCAACATTTTTTCACAATCCGCAATCAAGGAATAGTCTTCCTACGAGGTCATCCAGGTTCTAAACCTCTTTAATACTAGAATCTCCATACTCGAGCTCAACTTCACTACTCAAATGGCTAATACATCACTTATACACCTTCATCTTATGGAAAATACCCACATAGATCTTTGTGTCCACGTAGCAAAAACCTGAACTTCAATAGCCCAAAACCAGGCGATCATCGTAACATTAATCAAGCATCCACAAGTTGAAACACAATGCCCCTACAAAAACACACTCTCTTCTCAGACAACATAAAATAATGTGATGGTAGACTATAAACCCATATTTTATCCACATTTTGTACTCTAATTATTGCACTTTACTTGTGTTTAAGCTTAAATGATGGTGATTTGCACTTATTACGTGTTTTATGCCTTGCATGACATGATTATGTGTTAAGAAGATAATTTGGAGCTAAATCGAACAAGTTGGAGCTTTGAAGTCTGAGTAAAAGCCCAAGAAATTAAACCGGGATCGCGTTCGGGAGTGGAGGACCAAGTCTGGAGATCAAAAAGTGCACAAAAACAATTCTCTAAGAAAATTGCACTACCACACCACAAGGGGGCACCGCGAGGAGTGACACGGCAGTGCAATTGTGCCTGTCTGACAGAATAACATGCTCTTTGAATATGTCCACTAGCGCGGGGCATGGCACGCCTCGAGGCATACCACACCTGTGTATTTTTCTTAGGATACTTTCCTTCTCCAGCTTGGAAAGGGTAGTTTCGTCTGAACCCGCTTCTACACAGTATAAATAACCCAAAAATACATTATTGAAGGGGCTTTTGACCTATGAAAGATTTAAGAAGCAACAAAGACAGGAAGACACAAGAATTCATCAAGATTTCAACCAACAATATGTGCAGTATGAGAGTTTGTTAGAATTAATAGTTTCTATGTCTCTAAACCCTATTGAGATGAATCTTTTCATTACTATGGAGTATATTCCCTTAAGGTATTGACATATATGGTGTATTGATAATTTGATTAGTGATTCGATTATTGACAATTTCTAGAATTAATTGATGGATTTTTAATTGTATTGTGAAGTAGTTTATTATCTTTCTTAATCGAAACAGGAGCTTTAAATTGAATTTATTTACATCTTATGCTCTAGCTTAAATTCGTGATTAACTAGGTATCGAAAGTATAACGATCCGGCCGGTTATTTTGTGTGTCGTAGCCCCGTTCCCCCATTTAATTCTTATCTATTTTCATTTGTTTTTATGTGACTTGCCGGATGGTGGGTTTGGTTCCGGGTACGTTTCAAAATAGATTGGGATACTTAGTCCCAAGCTTGGAAGTCTAAGTTGAAAACGTTGACCGGATATTGACTAATGTGTAAATGACTCCGAAATAGAGTTTTGTTGGTTCCGATAGCTTTGTATGGTGATTTGGACTTCGGAGTGTGTGTGCATATTGATTTGGAGGTCCTTAGGTCATTTTGGCGTGAATTGGCGAAAGTTGGAGAGTTGAAGGTTTGAAAAGTTGAGAAGTTTGACCGAGAGTTGACATTGTTATTACCGGGCTCAAATATTTGTTCTGTAAGTTGCAATATGTTAGTTGTCTCATTTATGACTTGTGTGCAAAATTTGAAGTCAGTCGGAGTTGGTTTGATAGGTTTCACCGTCGATTGTAGAAGTTGAAAATCCATTAGTTTTATTAGGCTTGAATTGGGGTGTGATTCGTATTTTTGATGTTATTTGATGTGATGTGAGGCTTTGACTATGTTCATATGATGTTTTTGGATGTGTTGGTATGTTTGGATGGAGTCCCGGGGGCCTCGGGTGAGATTCGGATTAAGTTTGGCCTTGTTAAACTGCAGAATTTTTGGTGTCTGGTTTCCATGTTCGCTTTCGTGAGAGAGGTCTCGCGTTTGCGAGGGTATCTGGGTGGCAGGAGAAGTTTGTTCTTCGCGTTCGTGAAGAAGTCCACACGTTCGCGAAGATGGCCACGCGTTCACGAAGGTATAGGGAGTTTGTGCATCGCGACCATAAAGGGGTGCTCGCGTTCGCGTAGAAGGATGAGGCAGGTGGGAGACCAGGCTTGTAAGCCGTCGCGTTCGGGTGAGATGGTTCGCGATCGTGTAGGAATGAGTTTATTGGTCATTGCGTTCGCGAGGGAGCTCTTGCTTTTGCATACAAGGATTTTTGGATAGTTGTGATTTTGTGCTTCGCTAACGCGAGGTACTTTCCGCGTTCGCGAAGAAGGATATCTGGGCAACAGATTTAAAAACCCTAATCAAGGGTTAGAGTTAGTATTTCAAATTTTGAGTTGTAGACCTCGGCTTTGGGTGATTCTTGAAGGTATTTTCAAGGAGTTAATTGGGGTAAGTGATTCTAACTTGGATTTGGTTAAATTACATGAATCTATCATTATTTTTTACCATTTAATTAGTGTTTTGGGTTGGAATTGGGAAAAATGTAGAAACTTCATAAACTATATTTTGAGGATTTGAAAGGCGATTTGAGGTCGGAATTGGATGATTTTGGTATGGTTGGACTCGTTATTCAATGGATGTTTGGATATTGCAAATTTTGTTGGATTTCGAGTCGGGGGCCCGAGGTTGACTTTTTGACTTCGGTTAAAGAACTTAGCTTTATTATATGGAATCAATTTCTATAGCTTGTGTTGCTTGTATTAAGTTGTTTGTGTCTAGATTCGAGTAGTTCGGAGGCCGATTCGCGCGGCAAGGGCTTGTTGGAGTAGGGACTTGTGTGATTTGAGGTCAGTAACACTTCTAAACTTGGTTCTGAGGGTATGAATCCGTGAATAGGTGTTGTGTGGTTGGTATTGAGGTGACGCACATGCTAGGCGACGGGCGTGTGGGCGTGCACCGTGGTAATTGTGACTCGGTTGATTTCGTGGTACCGTGTAGTTATTGAACCTTGTTGCTATTCATGTAATTCCTACGTGTTAGAGTAATTGAGCTGCTATCCATGTTAGAAAACATGCTTAGGCTATATGCTTATTCTGTTGGGACTCACTGAGGTCATTTCTGCTATTGAATTATTTGCTTAAAATGCAATTAAGTACTCAATCACATCCATCATTTGCATATCATATCTCAGTCTCTGTTGTCATTTATTGTTACATCATGTATCATTGTTTGGGCTGATTTGCATGAGATTTGCGAGCCCGAGAGACTGGAGAGATTGATGACTGAGTTGGGGCTTGAGAGCTATGTTGTGAGTGAGGTTATGGATCGGGCTGCACGCCGCAACAAGCCTTCTTGGCTTTATATATATTATTATTATGGATCGGACTGCATGATCCGCCCCTTTGGAATCTGACATACCAGCAGTGAGAGTAGGTACCATACAGTGCTGAGTGATTGAGTGTGATGGGTGAGAGTTGTGACAGTCAGATTGAGTACTATAAGAGTTTGAGTACATGAGTTTATCATTGTGATGCATTACACGTGACATGCACATTTGACATGTAGACATAGAGATGTAAAATTCCTCATATCAATCACTCTTGGCATATTTTATCAGTGTTGCACTTAAACTGTTGAACTTGAAAGCATGTCTACATTTTTGTACTGTGTATAAATTGATTATGAGATTTCTCTGACTTATTACTATCATTTTCCTGTCATATCTGTAGTGTTATTATCTGTATTTGGACTGTACCTTTTTTGAGCCCGTCACTGCTTTCAACCCAAGGTTAGTCCGGTTCTCTATTGAGTACATAGGTCGGTTGTAGACATACTACACTCTGCATTTCGTGTGCAGATCCAGGTACATCTGGACTCGGTTGTTACTAGACTTGGAGCATTACCTACTTGGAGACTTTTGAGGTAGCTGCTTTGGCGTCTGCAGACCTCGACTCTCCTTCTTCTTAGTTTATTTAACACTTTTCTATCTTTCTAGACAGTTGTATTAGAAATTTTTAACTGTGTTGTCATTTAGTAGCTCATATAATCGGTGACACCTAGATCTTTGGGGATTTTGTACTTGAGTTGCATTTATTCCTTTTATGAGATTTTGTACTGTTAAACTCAATATATCATGCTTTTAAATTAAAATGCATAATTATCTTGTGATTGTCAGCGTGCCTAGTACTGTGATAGGCGCCAGCACGACATGTTGAGATTTGGGTCGTGGCAGAAAGAGCCTTTTAAATTAATAATCGAGCTAAAAAATAGGAAAATATTCGTGAAAAGTTACCCTTTAGACTAAAACCGTCATTTTATTCGTTGCAATTGTTCACCATCCTTCAATTGGATTATTTACTGAAATTGACATTTAATCGAAGGAGGAACCTTAACTTCAAGTGTAATCTAATTATCTGGTGAATTCGTGAGAACTAACATTATTATAGAGTGAACTACTTTAAGAATTGGATCCCGAGTAAATTTGCACCTATCTAGTCAATTACCCTTATTTCTCTCACTGATATTTCTTAGTTGTTCAATTGTCTTCCATGATCAATTGGTAATTGCTTAAATTTTAGTAGTTAATTGTAGTTGATAATCATTTAAATTAAGTGTACATTTTCCTGAATAGTAATTAACTAAAGATTATTCGAGAACATTGTTTAAATCCAGTCCATGTGGAGATAATTTACTATACTATCTTTGATTAGCGAGCAACAATTTTGTGTTGTGTTTTACGCTCATCATATTTTTGAGCCGATGCCGGGGATTGGCAATCAATAGTGTTGATAATTATTTTTGGTGCTGATTTAGGAACCGATTTTATTTTATTTTTCACGTTTTTCTCATTTGTGTGCAGGCAACATGTTAAGTTCGGTGGTGTATGATTAAATCCTCTTCCAAGGACTTGGTGCCATACAACCTAAAATTGGACATGCACTAGTGGAGTTGATAAAGGAGAAAGAATCAAGTGGATCCTTCTTAGTTCAGACTTCGACTCAAGATAAAATGGTAAACAATGTAAAGGATGGGGTAGACTTAGCTGCAAGAGAGGCATCACAACAGATAGAACAAGTTGCACGGTTAGTAGCTGATGCAACCCTTAGAGCAGCTGATGAGACTGTTAAAGAGTATGAGGGTCGAAGATTCAATTTAAATCGACCCCTAGTTGAAGATGAGTTTAAAAATGCAGCCCTCAGGCCTTGGAGATCATTGATTGGGAGATTATGCCAGACTGGTCTACAACTAATGTCAATCCAGTGTGAGACCCCCACCCATTAATGCTAATAATTTTGAATTCAAGCAAGGAGTCATCCAGACCATTCAGAACAATTGCATCTTCAAATGCAAACCCAACAAAGATCCTAACAGTCATCTGATGGACTTCGATGAAGTCATGAACACATTCCGCTATAATGAAGCATCACTAAAGGATGATTCTATCTACCTCAGAGCATTTCTTTTCTCACTAAAAGATTATGCAAAACAATGGCCACGGAGTCTACCTACGGGGTCTATCCGTACGTGGGAAGAGATAACTACCAAGTTCGTAGACAAGTACTTCTCTGCCGCTAAGTCTAGAAAAATGAGGAAGGAGAAAACAATTTTAGCCAAGGGGAAGGAGAAACTGTGTTCGAAGCATGGGAACAGTTTAAGGAGCTATTACGAAGATGCCCTCATAATGGAATGGAGCAATGGATGCAACTCCAATATTTTTGGGATGGATTAAGTCTTGCATCGAGAAGGGTACTGAATAGTGCAGTAGGATGCCCGCTGACGAAGAGAACTTTGAAAGAGATTGTCACTCTTCTGAATGAACTATCTGAGGATGCAGATCAATATACTACTGACCAAGGTGATCGAAGAAGGTCAGCATGTGAGCACCAAGTAGAATCATCTGTTGCAATGTAGGCCCAGACTGCAGCTATGGCTAAGGACATCATCGGTATGTATTTGTGGAATGGGACACCCAACACATGAGTGCCAAACCTCCACTGCAGAGGAAGACGTGAATTCAATGGGAAATTTCAGCAGAGGAACCAACCTAGGAGGCAATAATTTCAACTCTATGGGACACAGACATCTAGGTTTTTCATGGAGCTCTTCAAGTGGTAGTCTAAACTCTTGGCAACAGCAAAATCCTAGAGCACTAGGGCAAGGACCTCCTGGCTTTCAAAATCAACAAAGACAACAATACCAACCTCCATAACCTAAACATTCGAGTCTAGAGGATCTAAAGAAGGCGTTCATCAACAAATAAGATGAGAAATTTGAGACTTAGGGCACAGCCATACGGGAACAGGGCACAACCATTAGAAACATAGAAAGACAAATGACTGCAAACTTGTTATCTGAGGGGGCTCTTGGGACTCTACCCTCTAACACAAAAAAGAACCCAAAGGAAATAATCAAAGTTGTATCTCTGAGAAGTGGCAAAACATTGGCTGACCCAGTTGTGAAAACTAGAGTTGAGGTAGTAAGCAAGCAAACTGAGACACTAGAGGAGCAACAGAGTGAAGAACAACAAATTCAGAGAAGTGAGCTACAAAAGGAGATTGAGAAAAGCAGACAAATGCCAGCTCTACCATTCCCTCAAAAGATGAAGTGGGAAAAATTAGACAAGTCCTTTGGGCGGTTCTTAGAGATGCTCAAGAACCTTTATGTGAACATTCCCTTCACATAGGTGCTCACTTAGATGCCTGCTTATGCTAAGTTCTTGAAGGAAATCTTGTCCAGCAAGAGAAAATTAGAGGAGACAACAGTGGTCAAGCTGAATGCCCACTGCAACGCCATATTGCAAAATAAAATTCCCCAAAAGTGTGGGGACCCAGGAAGCTTCACCATACCTTGCTCGTTGGGGAGTGAGAAATTCGACAAGGCTATATCTGACTCTGGTGCATCTATAAATTTAATTCCTTTGTCTGTGTTTAGGAAACTTGAAGGTGCGCTTGGAGTAATCAAATCCATAATAGTGTCCCTACAATTGGCTGACCAGACCACCATATTACCTGAAAGAATTATTGAAGATATTCTAGTACGGGTGGACAAATTTGTGTTTCCCGTAGACTCTATTGTGATGGACATGGAAGTGAACAAGGAGGTGTCTTTAATTCTAGAGAGACCTTTCCTATGTACAAGCATAGAAATTCTTGTTATTTACGAAGAGTAGCTTATGCTCAGAGTGGGTAATAAGAAAGTAGTGTTCCAGATGAAGAGAATGATGAAATACCCAGTGATGAGGCGTCTTCATACTCGTGTTTTGTGCTAGAACTTATTGGGAATTGACTGAAAAATACAAATTTGATAAGTTTGTGGGGGACACTCTAGAGAGGTATATTACTCAGTCTAGCATAGCGGAGGATGAAGATCCTAAAATAAAAAAAGAGGCTGAAGCTCTTGAGACTGAAGATCAAGTGGTTGATGAGGATGAACTCAAAAGGGAGGCTTCTAAGCCTAGCGTGGAACTGAAAGTCCTCCCTACTCACTTGAAATATGCTTTTCTTGAAACTAACAATTTTCCTATGATTATTTCTGCTTACTTGATAGGTGCACAGGAACAAAAGTTGGTGGACCTACTGAGAAAGTATAAGAAAGACATTGGCTGGACCATAGTTGATATTCAAGGAATCAGTCCAGCCATCTGCATGCACAAAATTTTGCTAGAAGAAAATAACGAGCCGGTAGTGTAGCCCCAACATAAGCTGAATAAAAATCTGGAGGAGGTAGTGCACAAAGAGATTATCAAGTTGCTAGATGCGAGAGTGATTTTACCCATCTTTGAGAGCCAATGGTCCAGTCCTGTGCAAGTTGTACCTAAGAAGGGGGCATGATGGTGCTGAAGAATGAAGACAATGAATTGATCCAACAAGAATAGTCACTGGGTGTAGAATGTGCATTGATTATAGAAGGTTGTGTAATGCAACAAGGAAAGACCACTTCCTACTTCCCTTTATTGATTAGATGCTCAAGAAAGTGGCTGGACATGGCTATTACTATTTCTTGGATGGGTACTCAGGCTACAATCAGATACCCATTGCCCCAGAAGAAATTGAGAAAACACTTTCACTTGCGTTTAAGGTATTTTCATTTACAGGAGGTTGCCATTTGGGTTGCGTAATGCATCATCCTCTTTTTAGAGGTGCATGACGTCTATCTTCTCGAATTTGAAAGGGAAGTGCCTAGAGTTATTCATGGATGATTTCACTCTGTTTGGTGATGATATTGATGACTGCCTGAAGAACTTGGAACTAGTGCTCAAACGTTTTGAAGCCACTCACCTGGTCCTTAACTGGGAGAAGTGTCACTTCATGGTGAAAGAGGGAATTGTTCTAGTCCATAAAGTGATTACACATGATATTGAAGTTGACAAAGCAAAGGTTGATGTAATTGATATACTTCCTCCACCAACTTCTGTGAAGAGCAAAAGGAGTTTCTTGGGACATGTTGGGTTCTATAGAAGGTTCATCAAAAACTTTTCCAACATTACCAAGCTGTTGACCACATTTCTAATGAAGGATATCAACTTTGTGTTCACTGTGGAGTGCTTAAGAGCATTCAAATTGATAAAGGAAAAACTTGTTAGTGCTCCTATTATGATGACGCCTTATTGGAGCTAGCCATTTGAAATAATGTGTGATGCTAGCGATATATTTGTGGGGGAAGTTCTAGGACAAAGAAAAGATAAGATGTTTAGGCCCATTTACTATGCAACTAGGACGTTGAATGATGGTCAAGTTAACTATGCCGCCACTGAGAAAGAGTTCTTTGCCGTGATCTTTGCTTTTGACAAGTATAAATCATATCTTGTAGGGAGTAAAGCGATTGTGGACACTGATAACTAAGCTTTGAAATATTTGCTGGGTAAGAAAGAGTCCAAGCCGCGTCTTATGCGGTGGGTGTTGTTGCTCCTAGAGTTTGACTTAGAGATCGGTGATATGAAGGGCACAGAAAATCAAGTCGCAGATCATCTATCCAACCTGGGAGACCTCTGGTAGAGACAATGGAAATAAGGGAAGAGTTCCTTGATGAGTGAATTTTCTCCATTGTTGCGGTCTCCTAAAGACTGCCTTGGTATGCTAATGTAGCCAACTTTTTAGCTAGTGGATGGTTGCCGCATGACATCTCTCGTGATCAAAGAAGGAAGCTTTAAGGAGAGGTAAGAACTTATTTTTGGCATGATCCTTTCTTATTTAAACTGTGTGCAAATGGTGTGATTCGAAGATGTCTACCAGAAGGAGAGATGGATATCATTCTGTCTCATTGTCATGGTGGAGCAGCTGAAAGATACTATGGTGGAAATTGCGTTACAGCAGAGGTCATGGAAGCCGGTTTCTATTGGCCTACTTTGTACAAAGAGCACAAGCATATGTAGCTGTATATGACAAGTGTCAAAGGGCGGGTAATATTAGCAAGAGGGATGAGATGCTGCTAAACATTATTCTGGTATGTGAAATTTTTTATGTTTGGTGCATTGACTTCGTAAGGTCATTCCCGTCGTCTCATTCTTATGAGTATATCCTAGTAGCCGTTGACTAAATCTCTAAATGGGTCGAAGCAATCCCTACTAGGACAAATGATGCTGGGGTGGTGTGTGAGTTCTTATATAAGAACATCTTTACCTGCTTTGGGACACCTTGAGTGATTATCAATGACAATGGGTCGCATTTTATGAACAAGCAATTTGCTGTTTGCTGTCCAAGTATGGATCACACACAAAATAAGAAACTCGTACCATGCCCAAAGTAGTGGGCAAGTTGAAGTGGCTAACTGTGATTTTAAACTAATTCTTGAAAGGACAGTTAGTGCTTCTCGTAAAGATTGGTCTTTAATGTTGGATGAAGCTCTATGGGCTTACAGAACTGCGTTAAAAACAACCATAGGGACTTCGTCATTCAAGTTAGTGTATGGAAAAGCATGTCACCTACCTTTTGAGATAGAACATAAAGCTTATTGGGCAATTAAGTTGCTTAATCTTGATCTTAGTTTTGCAGGTGAGCATAGGTTGGCACAGATGAATGAATTGGAGGAGTTTAGACTGGATGCATATAAAAATATGCGAATATTTAAGGAGAAGACCAAAAGGTGGCATGATCATCAGATTAAGCCTAAGGAGTTTCATGAAGGGGAAAAAGTCTTGCTATACAATAGTAGACTTAGGTTGTTCCCTGGAAATTGCAAGTCAAGATGGACAGGTCCGTATGTGGTGAAACATGTCTCAACGTATGACGCCATTGAGATTCAAGATGATGAAGGGAATGAGAGCTTTAAGGTGAATGGGTACAAGTTAAAACCGTAACTTGTGGGAGGATTTATCAAGAAATCCTCTAGCATTGTGATCAAATGAGCCTAAGTGACAGAGTCAAGCTAACGACTATAATTCAGAACTATTTCTAACCTTTTTTCTTGCTTTTGCAGAGTAGTTTAGATGATTTTAGATTAGATCTATTAGTGTTTAGGAGTTTTGATACTTGTTTGGATAGGTATGAGCATGAATTGGATACAAAATAAGTACATAATAGAATTGGGGTGCAACCCATGGGCTTAAAAGCGAAAAGGTCGAACTCTGAGAAATTGGCCTAGCGGCTCGCATGAGGCACAACACCCTGCGTTTCGCTAGGACAAACGTGGCTTCTCACAAAATTGTGAGGTCTCTGATAATCCTCACTACCGCGGCGCGCCGGACCCCGTGGCGTGGTAGTGTAAATTTTCGACCAGGTAAGTAAAAAAACAATTTTCTTTTCTTGTTTTGAACGCCCTACCCCAGTCCCCAGCCCCGTTATTTTCTGCCCCATTCCCTTCTTTTGCCCATTCTCTTTCTCTCTTTGTCTAACTCCCTCTTATCCCTTATTTTCCCCTTTCTTCCCCAAATTTCTTCCACCCTCAGCTATTCCATATCTCTCCATATTCAATGTAATTTTCTTCTCCTTTCTTACACCACCCTTATTTTATTATATTACTGTGTAGTATTAGTTTGACTATTCTTAACCCTAGTTAGTTATTATCTTGTAGCGTTTTAGTAAGTTTCCCATGCTAAGGCCGAAATTGTGCTTGATTATGTTGGGATTTTTGTTGCTCCTATGCTTGTGGATGATTTTGGTGTGTCTTGATGGTGTTAGAATTGTTTTGTGATGAAGCTTTGTAGGGGTGTCTTTATTGGCCGAAAATTGGAGGCCTTGTGGGATATATTTTGTGCATCTTATGATATGATTGTGCTATGGTGATGATATAGATATGTTGGATGGTGTGGTTGGTGTAATTTTGAGGGGGTTGCATGCTCAATATAAAGTTGGAAGAAGCATTAATAGTAGTGCCTATTATATGTATGGAAAAATGCCCCAATGACACCAATGGTGAAGCATGAGCACGAAGTTGACTTTTGTGACTTGGCAATGAAATTGTTGATGGATGATAAGTGTGTGGTGGGCGGTTATGTGCTAATTTTTGGAAATTGTGAAGTGTTAGCCCCGAGTGCTAATCGATTGACCACCCCATGCTATCGTGTTACTAGTTGCTAATTAGGATGTCTGATTCATGTTAAGTACTTGTGTAGTATTGTAGTATAACTTCTTGCTTTTCTTTTCTTAGTTACTACTTTAGCTTATTGATTTTGTATTTTACAATAGTGTAGTCCTTGGTTGTGTTATAATATTAGTAGGTGGTCGGGCGGGTTGGTGATGGCCTGTGACGTGCTTTTAATGGGGTAGTATGAGTCCTCGGTATACATTGTACTTGTGAACATGCCATGACATAAGTGTCGGGTGGTTACCCCGTTTGCTCTTACTAGTTGTTTTATGTGTTGTGGCTAATTGTGTTTGTTGTATGCAGGTGCAATGTCTCACTTTCCCAATAATCGTGCTAACACCGGTTCCTCTGGGGTTGCATCTAGTAGTTGGAGAGGAGGTAGGCGAGAACCACCTGCCGCCCCAATGGAGGAGGAGATAGAGCATATTGACCTGGATGCTGATGTGGTCCTGGAGTGCAAGTTTGGCATTTAGCCTATCCCATATCATGCTAGACATTGGTACAGGACCTTTGTTCCTGCAGTGAACTCGGACCCCGAGGTTCCTATAGATGATGGAAAGTTGTCCCAGAAATACTCCGGGATCTACAACAACATCCGGGCCCTAGGTTTTGAGAGTTTGTTCCGTCCCAGTGATGCAGTGAACGTGAACTTAGTAAAGGAGTTTTATGCCAACTGGCAACCTGGCTAGTTTGGATGCGGTGTATGAGGTGCAGGTTCGAGGCAAAGTGATACCCTTTTTCTCCCAAGTGATTAATCAAATTATGGGATTCTCGGAGCATACTCATAAGCTATTTCTAAGGCTTCTTCATCGCCTAAACTATCCAGATATCCGGCGACAACTATGTGGACATGATTCTATTACTACATGGATGCAGGATGCCAATGAGCACCGCAAAGATATGAAGAAGAGCACATTCCAGCGTCCAGCTAGGGTTCTTCGATGGCTCATCAATGCCAAGATTATGCCTATCCAGAGCGACATTGATATCTCACGGGTGACGATGTGTTTGATTTATGCCTTCTTTACTAGAATGAGGTTCGATCTTGGAAAGATCATGCTTGAGAACATAGCTTAAGTGCAACAATTTTGGGCCGATGCCTATATTATCCGAGTATGATCAATCGGCTGCTGTGAATGCACCACGTGGAGGAGGAGTTTCATTATGATTGGATGATCCTAGTGTCGTGGCCTATTAAGGCCTTTGTTGTCACAGCTATGATAGAACCCCTGCTGTTGTTGTACCTGTGGACCAGAGGTTGGTACGTGTCGAGGAGACACTGCAGCTGTTATTTGCTGATATGTGCCTTTGTGTTGCTTGGGGGGAGACTGACTTAGATGAGCTGTAGAGGAATCATCCTCTACCTGCTGTTACTCAGTAGAGGTTAGGTTGGCCGAGGGAGGACATCTGCCATTTGATGAGGACGTGAACTCCGTCCCTTCTGATAATGAGAAGTACTCTCGCACCTTTGAGGTGCTGATGATGATTAGGACGAGGACCATATGAAGTCACCTTTTTCACTCTTATTTCTATTGTTTTGTATTGGGGACAATGCAATCGCTTAAATGCGGGGTGGGGTGCTCCTATTTTCTTGTATTTGTCTTGTCGTCTCTTTCCCATTTGGCTTTGTTTAATTTGTTTCTTGCTTTATTAGACAACTTGGTGTGTAATCGTAACTCTACATTCAATTTGGCCTGTAACAGTTAGTAATTGTAATTGTAATTGTTTAGTAGTTCAACTTTTTCCAACGATGGATTTCGTTGACTGTCTTCTTGAGGGATTTGAAATCGAACGAGAAAAAATATAGAAAAATAAAAAAAAAATTGAAAATTCAAAAAATATGTCTTTTATTTCTATTTACATTCTTAGATAGTGTACTAATTCCACCTTGATTTTTTTTGTGTCGCGGTTCTTTTTCGAAGGGTTTTACTTGAACCGGGTCTAGTTAGTTTTTTTTGTTTATAGGAAAAGCAAATCTTGGGTCATTGTGCTAATTGGAAGCAATTTTCTTTGATTGTATATGCCTTGAGAGTGGTGAGTGCCTTAGTTGTGATACCTAGGCTCAGTTCTTGACTCATGTACAAGTGCCTTTATTTGTTTGATCTCGATTTGTCTTAATTAGTTTGACTAGAGAGTCGGGATAGCTCCGATCCTAAGTGAGTTGTGTGCCAATGTGTGTGTAAGATTTTTATTGATATACTGTGCATGTCAGTTGATGTATCAAACTTGTCCCGTGTATTTACAAAGTGAAATAGAAGTTTTGTTTAGTCTAAAAAGTGATATAGGTATTTCTTTATTGAGCCGGATATATGCCCGTGACCCACCTAATTGTTGTGTATCCTAGTTAGCCCATTTAAGCTTGTAATCCTCTTTTTTTTTGGCAACCACACAACAAGTCTGACCCTTTTTTGTGCGAATTGACTATCTGTTTGAACCTTTGACCTCTCTTGAGCACTTGAAATTGTGATGAGCTTGTTAAAAACTAAGTAGATGTATGGTTGGGTTTTTGAGTGGAACTAAAAGAAATGGAGAAATGTGAACTGTTTAAAAATTTGTGCGAACTATTTGTAGGGAATTTAAAAAAGAAAGTGAGTTTGCTTGAGAGCAAAAAAAAATCTAAACTTTGAAATGAAAAAAAAAAAAAAAGAGCTTGGGGTATGTATTAGGAAAAAAAAATTAATTCCTTGCTAGTGGTAGTTCTCATCTTGTTTGTTATTGAAGAAATTGGGAGTTGGTTCTATTTTGTGAAGGTTGGGATGTGGTTCAATACAAGTGTGGGGTTTAGATTGTTAAATTGTAAATGTATTAAAGTACTCAGGGAGGTGTAGTCACTATATCCAAATGTTTCATACCCATCCCGCAACCTACATTACAACCAAAATAAATTTCTATTTGATCTTTGACTGAATGAGCTTAATTAGTAGAGTACTGATGTGCCGGGGAATTTCGGCATATTTTGATACTATTTGCTTAAAGTTTAACTTGTTTACTTGCTAATTCTCATGATACTTATGTAATTTTAGTGTATTTGCAGAATAACAAGTGTCAGGACCCAGAAGAACAGAAAAGAGTTCAAAAAGTTAGCTGAAGACAAGAAGAGAAGTTAAAATCATCGCGAGTACAAGTATGCGGTCGCAACCTGAAAATGCGAATCGCATATTCCACAGGCAGATCGCATTTCAGGACAGAACTCTAGGCCAATCTTCATGTCGAGAATGCGGTCGCAAATGAGACCGCAAAACAGGAATGCGAACCGCTAAATAGCCAGGTGCAATCGCAAACACAAACAGAGTTTTAGGTGAAAATCAGAGTGGAGAATGCGATCGCATATCGCGATCGCATAATCAACATGCGAACCGCGAATTGGTTCGCGATGGGAGCAAAATTCTCTATTGAAGTTTGCGACGGACAATGATGATTTGTGTTCCACATTTCTGTTCTGTGACAGAAATGCGGTCCGCATTATTTCAATAAGGGCAAAGCTGACCGACATTCGCCTCGGGTTTTGGGCCTCTATAAATAGGTTTTATAGGGTTTTGTGAAGAGAGTCTGGTCAGAACTTAGAGTACAAAGTACGGCAATTGACTATTTTGAATTCTTAGAAGCTTTTGGTGATCGAAAACCCTCTATTTTTGTAAGATGATATCAAAAACTCTTCCTTGTTCTTTAATTATCAGCATGTGTAGCTAAACTCAAACGCTGAGGTTGTGAACCCTAGATGGGTAGAATGTGTTGAGATTTTGATATTGAATCCAATTTCGAAGGAAGCTTGGTATTTATTTATTTCTTGTTCTTTAATTAATCATTAGTGGTTGCAAACATTAACGAAAGCCAATTAGCCCTATCTTATCTTGGAAAAGTGAGATAGAGTTTGGTAGAAATAAATAACAAAAACGCAAGGCTTCAAACCTTGTTTACTAAAACCGCTTAGGAATAAGTAGGTTTTAATTTGGCAGTTAATTGGTTGTTCTTAAGATTGACTCTTTTGTATTCGGGAGAATCGTAGAGAGGATACATTATCCAAATATTGGGAAATATTGGGTAGTAAATTAAACATCAATTGCATATCAAGAACGGAATTCAATATTAATATCAAGAACATTCTACTATATTAAGGGTGACACAACCTTGGTCTCTTACATTCATATTTTTAACATTCACACTATAAAAATTAGTTTTCAGATTTCGTTTATTTATATATTCAACACTTCTTTATTCTATTTGACGTACTTGATAGAATTACGACTTAGTCAAGTATTACATTAATTAGACAATAGTTTCACACCTATTCCCTGTGGGATTCGACCCCAACCTAGTTGGGTGACTATATTTGACATCGATCGCTTACACTATTATTAAGGTGTAATTTGAGCAAATCAAATTTTGGCGCCGTTGCCGGGGAATACGGTCTTGAAATTTCTAATTAGTGTATACTTTACTATACGTCTAATTCCACTTGATTACACGCTGTTTGTTTTGCTTGTTGTGGACAGGAAGATATGGCGGACCATGAAGATGATGTAGAGGTGGAGCAGGAAGAAAATCTTTTTGCTGATATTGAAGAATATATAGAGGATACAAACGCTATAGTACCTCCGGCTATAGGTGCTGCTACGTTCAAGGTAGAACATGGACTAATTCTGATGCTGAAAGTGGAAGGATTCTTCAGAAACTCCACTGATGACGATCCAACGCAGCACCTCAGGAATTTCTTGGGTGTTTGTGCGATGCACAAGCGAAACAATGTCTCTGACGATGCATTAAGGCTGAGATGCTTTAAGTATTTGTTAGCTGGAGATGCGAGGAAATGGCTTCAAAATCTTCCTCCGAATTCCTTCCGTTCATGGCCTGAACTTGTCCGGGCATTCTTGCCAAAGAGGTTTCCACAAAGCAAGAAATCTGAGCTCACAGACAAGATATTCTTCTTTAAGCAACTACCTGGTGAACAATTACATGAAGCATGGGATTGCTTCAAGTTGTATTTGGTGAGGTCTCTAAGCCATGGCTTTCCTGATTCCATCTTGCTGGAAAAATTCTACATGGGTTTGGACCCTATGAATCAATCAATAGCGAAGAATGTTGCTGCTGGATCTTTCATGGATAAAACCTTCGCTGGAGTAACTCAGATCTTGGATAAAATGGCAAAACACAATCAAGATTGGCATTCTAAGGATACAACAGGTGGTATTACAATTGGGTCTCCTTCTATGAATAACTTGATCAAGGAAAATCAAGAATGAGACCAAGTAATTGCAGAACTTGCTACAAATGTCAATGTGTTGACAAAGCTTTTCACGGAAAACCAAATGAAGAAAGTCAACGTAGTTGAGAATGTGCAGCCGGTGCAAGGTGATGATTATGAAGAGGCAAATTATGTTAATAATTCTCAAGGTGGGTATCAAAGGCAGAACTACCAAGGTCAAGGCTCGCTGAATCAATGGAGACCAAACCCGCAAGGGCAAGGTCACCATCAATGGCGCAATGACCAAAGTGGATCTAACCAAGGAAACTGGAACAACAAT
>MCJB01051670.1:0-27177 GCA_002018475.1 Nicotiana obtusifolia
GTTTGAAACTAATTGAAACTTTGTAAGAATATTATATAGTAACTTCTTTAATTCTAATTATAAGTTATATTTTCAAAAACTTATAATTTTCTTCTACTACACTACTACAAAATTTATAATTTTACTAACTTTGAATATATTTCAAGGTTTGAAATTTGAATCTAATTATAAAGTTTGAAACTAATTTAAACTTTGTAAGAATATTATATAGTAACTTCTTTAGTTCTAATTATAAGTTATATTTTCAAAAACTTATAATTTCCTTCTACTACACTACTACAAAATTTATAATTTTACTAACTTTGAATATATTTCAAGGTTTGAAATTTGAATCTAATTATAAAGTTTGAAACTAATTGAAACTTTGTAAGAATATTATATAGTAACTTCTTTAATTCTAATTATAAGTTATATTTTCAAAAACTTATAATTTCCTTCTACTACACTACTACAAAATTTATAATTTTACTAACTTTGAATATATTTCAAGGTTTGAAATTTGAATCTAATTATAAAGTTTGAAACTAATTGAAACTTTGTAAGAATATTATATAGTAACTTCTTTAATTCAAATTATAAGTTATATTTTCAAAAAATTATAAGAATATTATATAGTAACTTCTTTAATTCTAAAATTCGGATTTGAAATATATTTTTCAATTATTTATAAAGTTAAATAAATGAGTCAAATGGTAATTAACTAATTATTAAAAAAAAATCAAAAAAATAGAATAAACCGGTGACCGGACCGGATCGGACCGGATCGGACCGGTATACTGGCCACCGGTAAGAGCACTGGTCCGGTCTAACGAGCTTTAACCGGTAAGTCCGGACCGGTTGGGACCGGTTTGGTCCGGTTTTTGGCGTGGTTATGGTACCGGACCGGAAAAAAAATCCGGTCCGTGACCGGACCGGACCAGTAGCCACTCTTAGTAGACGTCATAGTGATGATAGAATTCCTCTACTAATGGAAGGAGAGTGAAAGAATAACCGATAAGGAAGGGATAAGCATATAGAGCGCAGTATCCAGGGTGATGAACCTGTACCACGTCCCCACTAGCCGGGATCAATTCGACCTAATTTGGAAGGCCGAACTTTGCCTTGATTTCTGCCAATTCTTTAGACGTCATCATCGATAAGAAAATCCCGAGTGCACCGTCTAGTGATGGGGTGATATTAGACCTAACATCGAGATTGCGGGGGATTATTTCCTCCACTAACGGGAGTGCTTCATCCTCAATAATGGCAGAAACACCCTCCCCATGGGAAGGAAACACAACTACCATAGGAACAACGCAGCTCCCTTCACCAACGCTTGGGGGTAAGTTGGACATAATCATAGTGATGAAGAAGAATAGCAAACGGGAAAAAAGGGGATGATGTAGGGCAACAAAATAAGAAAAGGAAGTTCAGGGAAGCAAAATGTAGAGAAGAAGGTTGGTGCACTAAGAATATTAGAAGAAACAAACTTCAAATTCAGGTTCACGAATCCCAATTTATAGAGATCATGGAACAAGACCCGAAAACGGCTCATCATAATTGGCATCGGAATCGAAACGACAGATCCAATCAAGGGTCACGCACGAATTGAAGCTGGCATCGGGAAAATGCGTCATAGTGACGCATAATATCGTGATGTCATCCTAACTCTTGAATGAGATAACTCCGATAAATCACCCGAGAAAATTGAGGCATTTGAAATATCTAGCCCACAAAGGGCCATATTGCCTATTCACCACAACGACTACGACCCTTGTAGCTTACTCATTATGTTCGACCACAAACGATATTATCCGCTTATTAGGCTCACCTGTGAAGACGACCTCAATAAGTGGAGGGACTATCTATATGGGTCAAAAATTATCTTGACATAATCAAACCCTGTTAACATTAAATAAGCACTCGCAGACTGCCACATGTCATCAGTACGACTTCAATAAGACTTGCCCAAGGTCGAAGTGGTCCATGAAGCGATGAAGGTTGCGGTCGAAGAGTCAGTGAAGATCAAGGTCGAGAAGTCGTCATAGAATCGTGTTCGAGGTCGAGCATCTTAGACAGAGTTATGACAGCTAGCTTTAAAATAGGACACAAAAGAGAATATTCTAGTGGATATTCTCTGCATCTGCACTATTAGGGTTGTTAGGTATATGTTCGCTATAAATAGAAGGAGATACAATGATAGGAGACATGAGATATTCACTTGTAAGAGAACACATTGGTTTTACTGAGAGAATATGATCCTATCGCAAACATACGAAAAATACCTTTTTACTAAGTTTCTTGTCTAATGTTTTCACTTGATCCAAGAACAACCTGAGTATTCAAAGGTTCATCAATCATTCATCATTGCCAGAAGGAATATCAACAGATCTCATCCCCTTTCCGGTGACTCATATGTCCTTATTTACTTAAATATCATCCATTGTTATTTATTGATATTTAATGTTATCTCACTTCCTTTGAGTCATCAATTGTTGACATTGTTCCCATTTATTGCCATCCGACCTAACATACACATATTATTTTATTACAAAATTGATTATTTTATCTTTTGGATATTAATATTAATTAAGATTGACTCTAATTTATTTAAATTTAATCGGTTGAACCTGGATCTTAATTTTGGGTCAAAGAATTTTAACAATAATGACAAAAGACCCATAGACATGCAAAAATTGGTGTCCTTTATGAAAAAGTGAGATATATATTTTGGTATATTTTTGTTATCATCAGTTCCGCTGCCTCACTCTTCCACACCTTCATTTTTGTGTGGATAGAGTTCTATTTTCTTTTTCTGTGAGACAAATAAATTTTTTTTTGACAATAGTTTTTCCATAATGTTTTACAGAACTACTTTTGTTATTTATTCATTTCTAATTTATGTGCTTTTACTCTAGATTTTTTTTTTTTTATATTTTGAGACTAATTGACAAATGCCAAAGATTGTGTTCTACTTTTTTTTTGTGAGTCAAATAATCATTTTCTTTGGCAGTAGGTTTTCAATCTTTTTTTTTTATTTTTACTTTATTCATATTTTAGTTTTATATGCCTTTAGTCTTAAATTTTTAGTCTAATCTACATATACCAATTTCAGTTGACAGAGTTTCATTTGCTTTTCTGTGAGTCAACTGATCATTTTCTTCAACAGTAGTTCTCCGACATTCTTAATATTAAAGTTATAATACATGTTTGTGTAGTTCTAAATATATTCAACCCAAAAGTTATGTATTTAAAACATTTTAATTTCAAATGCTATGTTTATATTCTAGCATGAAAAAATTCTATCTATTTAGATATCTGCAATGCGAATGGATTTCTGTTATTCACTTTCATATGAAATATGACTTGACTAAAACAAAAGTTCAAGAATGAAATAACTCCTTATAAATATAAAAAATTGTACGTGTAAGTTAAGTAGTAACTTTAAATATCGTCCCCTTTTTTTTTCTTCTTCTCATTGATGTTTGATTATTTCTTGTTTAGCTATCTTTCTTAAGTATTCCGGGCTTTTTCATGTGAAACAACATTACAAGACAACTTGCTTTGTTGAATTTATGTTGCCTTTAATCGTCTAAATCATGTTTTGTTAGATGATAGGAGAAAGGAAATCTATTTCTCGTGATCGTGATGAGGCTAATGTGAAGAAAGGATCATGGTCATCCGAATAAGATATATCATGTTCTAAGAATTTAGTGAAGAATAAGAAATTGAATAATTTTGAATAGTACCAGAGATATATGGACTTTTTCCTTTAATTTTTTCTTACTTGTTTACCTAATTTTTATTCGGTAGATAAAAAATAATTGATTATGCAATTAAACTTTTTTTATTTACCGATTAGATATGAAATTGAACACTTATCTATGTATAAATAAATATAATTACTTATAGGTATATAAGATAAAGTTGGAGATTTTGTGCATGATACGTACATTAAAATAGAAAAAGTGAGGCTAGACTTTTGCAAAAAAAGAGCAATCAACATAGAGAAGACAATTTTGTCAATGCGCAGTTGATATATATTTTCATGGCTGAAGGATATGAAGAAAATCATAAAGTTAATCGAAATATATTTCTTCTAACATCATCTGTTGAAGCAATCGAATTTACAAAGGGAGATACGCCAAAATATAATTGATAACGTGATGGCTAGAAGATCATAGATAGAGTTGGTTGAAGTGTATTTGGACTTTATTCAAAAAATATCTTAAGGCTGTACGAGAATACTAGATTTTAGTACATTTAAATTTGTAATATATAATTAAATAATATGTTTTTAGAATATGTATACGCTAACTATTTTTAGTGTATCTACTATTAAAAAAGATAATATGAAATACACGTGCAACGCACGTGAGGAAAGACTAGTAAAATATATATATAAAAAAAAAGGTGGCTAGTTGTGATGACCCAATAGGTCATCTAGAGTTTTAAATCTTAATTCTGTGCTTCAAAATATCAAATAGTTTCTTTTAGCCTTTCTCGATTTGCGTGCGCAATCCATGCCTTTTTCCGGAAAGCTTTTATGTGAAAAATTAATTAAAATGTGAATTCGTGTCTTAAAAAAATTTATTTGAGTTGACTTCTATCAACGGTTTGAGCAAACGGACCTGGATCCGTATGTTGACGGTCTCGGTGGGTCCATATCGTGATATGGGACTTGTGCGTATGCCCGGAATCGATTCGGAGGTCCCTAGCTTGAGTTATCACTATTTGTTGAAAAGTTGAAGTATAAAGGTTTAAAGAATTTTAAAATTGGACTGATGTTTGACTTTATTGATACCGGGTCCGGATTTTAGTTTCGAAACTTGGTATAGGTCCATTACGATATTTATGACTTGTCTGCAAAATTTAGAGCAAAACGGAAGTGTCCGATTGGTAGTTCTAGGTGTTATTTTGGTGTTTTGATCGCGCGAGCGAGTTCGTATAATATTTTTGGACTTGTGTGCATGTTTGGTTTGGAACCCCGAGGGCTTGGGTGAGTTTTGGATAGCCTACGGACCATTTAAACTTAGAAATTCTTGGTTTCTTTAACTGTTGTTGTCACCTGATAGTTTCTTTTTCGCGATCGCGAAGCTACTCCCGCAATCGCGAAGAGCACACTAGGCTGGGGTGGACTTTTCCTCTATGCGCGAGGCTAAGGACGCGAACGCAAAGCAGTGGTGGGATCAACCTTCGCGGATGCGTCTAGTTCTATGCGAACACGATGAGTAAGGGGTTTGGGTAGGGGAGTAGGGGTTGTTCTACGCGAATGCGGGCCTAGGCTCGCGAACACGATTGCGAGGGGGGACAGACCATCGCGAACGCGTGCAATCTTTCACAAACGCGTAGGCCATTCGGGCCGCTGCCTCTCGCGATCGTGCCAAGCTCTTCGCGAACGTGAAGAAGGCCTGACTCTAGTGATTTGAAACAGTCCAAAAACGGGATTTCTTCCACTTTTCATAAACTCTCCATTTGAGCTCGGCCTAGAGGCGATTTTGAAGGGAAAACTCATCACCAATTCATAGGTTTGTACACTTTAACTCATTATCTTCCATTTCTAGCATCACCCATTAATTTCTAGCCCTAATCTTTGTTTTTCCACGGTAGAAGATAAGGGATTTAGGAAGAATTGGGGGTTTTTAAAAAATTCAGGATTTAGACCTCAATTTGGGGTCGGATTTCAAAACTAATTACATAATCGGGCTCGGGAGTGAATGGGTAAATGAATTTTGGTCTTAACCTCGGGTTTTGACCAAGCGAGCCCGGGGTTGATTTTTTTTTACTTTTTGGAAAAAGTGTAAAAATCCTATCTTTATGTATCATAATTGATTTTCTTAGCATTATTTGATGTTATTGAGTCGATTGTGGTTAGATACGAGTGGTTTGGAGGCGGATTCTAGAGGAAAGGCCCTAGTAGAACACTGAATTGACTACGGAGTAAGGTAAGTGTCGTGGTAAACCTTGACTTGAGGGATTAGGACTTGTTTGCCTATTTGCTACGTGTTTAAGTGTTTGGATACAACGTATATGTGAGGTGACGAGTACTTATGCGTTGTTGTTGGGTTAGTTTATTACTTAATTGATCATTCTTTATGCATTTATGAACAATTTGTGATAATTGAGTATTTTTGAAGTTGAGGTTTGATATTGTGGAACCGTTGTAAGAGTAATGTTTATTCTTGCTTATTCTATCTCCCTAATCATATATATATATTCACTGCTACTGGTAAAGGAGAGTGTTAAAGCACAAAGGGTGATGCCATGCCGATTATCGTTTCATTATTGATTAATACATAGTGAGGAAGAGAATTAAAGCATGAAGGGTGATGTCGTGCCGTATTTATTGTTTTGTGATGAAATTGGAAGTAAAAGCACGAAAGGTGATGTCGTGCCGTATTTATTGTTTTGTGATGAAATTGGAAGTAAAAGCACGAAGGATGATGTCGTGTCGTATTTATTGTTTCGTGATGAAATCGAGAGTAAAAGCACGAACGGTGATGCCGTGCCGTATTTATAATTATTATGGAGAGATTGAGAGTAAAAACAAGAAGGGTGATGTCATGCCATTATTATTGTTTCATGGTGAGGTTGAGAGTAAAAAGCACGATGGGTGATGCCGTGCAATCTTTATTTGGTTACCCATTTACATTGGTTGAAGGTTTATTGACTGTTTCATGTTGTCATTTCCTATTGTAGATACCGTATCCTGTACCCCTTCTTGCATGTCCCCTCCCACTAGTACGTTTTTAGTCTATATTTGTTGTTATATTGTATATACATATTCTCGCTTGTACAGGTTTAATTACGTGATTGTTCTGTCATAGCCTCGTCACTACCTCGTCGAGGTTAGGCTCAGCACTTACAGAGTACATTGGGTCGCTTGTACTCAAACTACACTCTACACTTATTGTGCAGATTTTTGTATGGGTCCCAACTGTACGTGAGGTGCATCAGCTAGGCAGCAGCCGGAACTCCCAGTGGCAGCTCCTACATGGGACAGAGGCCGAGGCCGAGGTCGTGCCAGAGGCCAAGGCAGAGGCAGAGCTCAACCTAGAGCTCGAGCAGCAACACCAGCACTGGAGCTTCGGGTGGATTTTGATGAGGAGGTTCCAGCTCATACTGTACCTGTTAGACCGGCTCAAGTCCCAGAGGGGTTCATCGCAACTCTAGTGCTTTAGGACGCTCAAGTCCGTTTGGTAGGCCTTATGGAGAGTGTGGCCCAGGCCGGTACATTTTCGGTGCCACTAGTCGTCTCTCAGGCTGGGGGAGGAGCACAGACTCTCATTACTCACACTCCGAAGCAGATGGATCCCTAGTATCAGACTCCAGCAGCCCCGCCAGTTGGGGTGGTTCAGCCGGTTGTTGCGGCACAGGCTAGTGATAGTCCCACCATGTCGTGTAAAGGCTTATTGAGATTGGACAAGTTTACTAAACCCTTTCTAGTTCACTTCAATGGTGCACCTTCTGAGGATCCATAGGATTATCTTGACCGCTGCCATGAGGTACTGCGGAACATGGGTATAGTTGAGACCATTGGGGTCGATTTTGCTGTGTTTTATATGAGGGGTTCTGCCAAGAGGTGGTGGAGAGATTATATATTGACCAGACCAGCTGGGCCGCCTGCACTTACTTGGGATCATTTCTCACAGCTGTTTCTAGAGAAGTTCCTCCCTATCACATTGATAGAGGATTACCGTAGGCAGTTTGAGTGTCTCCAGCAGGGTAGTATGGCTGTTACTCAGTACAAGACCTATTTTGTGGATCTAGCCCGTCATGCTCTTCTTTTGCTTCTTACTGAGAGAGAGAGAGGGTGAGAAGGTTTATTAATAGACTCACTCACCCTATCAGGATACAGATGGCCAAAGAGACCCGGGGTGAGATTTCCTTTCAGACAGCTGCTAATGTTTCTAGGCGGATCGAGATGGTTCTTGCATAGGAGAGAGGGCAGGGGTCTGATAAGAGGCCTCGTCATTTTGATGGGTTCAGTGGTGCCTCATATAGAGGAAGGGGTGCTTTTGGTATAGGCCATCCTCCCAGGCCGTTTCACTCAGCGCTCCAGGCATCTCACAGTGCTTCAGGTGGTCATGGCCCTCATATGTCTCATCCCGATCAGCTAGCCTATAGTGCACCACCAACTCCTATTAGTGCACCTCCGCTCCAAATTTTTCAGGTTAGTTACTCCAGTGGACAGGGTCAGTTCCACAGTCAGCAGTCACAGCAGCCGAGGTCCTGTTATACTTGTGGTGACCTGAGGCACATTGCTAGATTTTGCCCTCGGGCACCGGGCAGCTCTCAGTAGCAAGGTTCTCGTGCCATAGTTCTGGCACCGGTTGCTTCACCGCCTGCTCAGCCAGCTAGAGACAGGGGTCAGACAACCAGAGGTGGAGGTCTGGCCAATAGAGGTAGAGGCAGGTCGTTAGAGGTGGAGGCCAACCAGTTAAAGGCCGTACAAGGGACGCGGTTCAGAGTGGTGGAGCCCAACCCCGATTTTATGCTTTTCCAGCGAGGCCTGAGGCTGAGTCATCTAACTCTGTTATCATAGGTGTTGTCCTAGTTTTCCATAGAGATGCTTCAGTTCTGTTTGATCTGTGCTCTACTTATTCCTATGTGTCATCCTACTTTGCTTCATATTTGGTTGTACCTCGTGATTCTTTGGGTGCTCCTCTGTATGTGTCCACACCTATGGGAGATTCTATCGTGGTAGATTCTGTCTATCGTTCATATGTGGTTACTATTGGGAGTCTGTAGACTTGTGTAGATCTTCTACTTCTTGATATGGTAGATTTTGATGTCATCTTTGGTATGGGTTGGCTATCACCTTATCATGCTATATTGGATTTTCACACCAAGACGGTGACCTTAGCCTCGCCGGGGTTGCCTGGATTAGAGTGGAAGGGGACTCCGATCCATTTTACCAGCAGGGTTATCTCTTCTATGAGGGCTCGACGTATGGTCGAGAACGGTGTTTAGCTTATTTGACCTATGTCCTTTATTCTAGTGCGGGAGGTTCCTTCCATGGATTCAGTGCCTGTTATTCGTGAGTTTCCAGAGGTATTTCCTGCAGACCCTGTTGGGGATGCCGCCCGATAGGGACATTGATTTCTATATTGATTTGGCTCCGGGAACTCAATCCATTTCTATTTCGCCGTACCGTATGGCGCCGCCAAAGTTAAAATAATTGAAGGAGCAATTATCCATTGCCGAGGCTTGATGACTTATTTGATCAGCTTCAGGGTGCCAAGGTGTTATCGAAGATTCATTTGAGGTATGGCTACCATCAGTTGAAGATTAGGGCATCAGATGTCCCTAAGATAGCTTTTTAGACTCGGTATGGGCATTATGAGTTTCGAGTGATGTCATTTGGGCTGACTAATGCCCCAGCAGCATTTATGGATTTGATGAACCGGGTGTTCAAGCCCTACTTGGATTCCTTCGTGATTGTATTTCTTGATGATATCTTGATCTACTCCCGCAGTTGAGAGGACCACGAGCAGCATCTTCATATTGTACTTCAGACTTTGAGAGACACCCAGTTGTATACCAAGTTATCCAAGTGCAAGTTTTGGTTAGACTCGGTCGCCCTTTTTGGGCACGTCGTATCGGCAGAGGGCATACAGGTGGATCCTAAGAAGATTAAGGTAGTCAGAACTGGCCTAGACCCACTTCAGCTACGGAGATCCAGAGTTTTCCTGGGTTTGGCGGGTTATTACCATCGGTTCATGGAAAGGTTTTCATCAATAGCGGCCCCATTGACCAGATTGACCCAGAAAGATGCCCTGTTCAGATGGTCAGACGACTATGAGTTGAGCTTTCAGAAGCTCAAGAATGCTTTGACTATGGCGCCAATGCTGGTGTTTCCCACGGGTTCATGATCTTACATGGTGTATTGATGCATCTTGTGTTGGGCTTGGTGCAGTATTGATGAAGGATGGCAGGGTGATTGCATATGCGTCACGACAGCTAAAGATTCATGAGAAGAATTACCCTATTCATGACTTAGAGTTAGCAGCCATTGTTAATGCACTGAAGATTTGGTAGCACTATCTTTACAACGTGTCGTGCAAGGTATTCACGGATCATCGTCGTCTACAGTATTTGTTTAAACAAAAGGATCTCAATTTGAGGCAGAGGAGGTGGTTGGAGCTGTTGAAAGGCTATGATATCACCATCCTATATCAGCCAGAAAAGACTAATGTGGTGGCCGATACCTTGAGTAGAAACGCAGTGAGTATGGATAGCCTTGCGTATATTCCAGTTTGTAAGAGGCCACTTGCTGCAGATGTTCAGGCTTTGGCCAATCAGTTCATGAGGTTGGATATTTCAGAGCCTAGTCGTGTACTAGCTTGTACAGTCGCTCGGTCTTCCTTGTATGAGTGCATCAAAGAGCGGCACTATGATGACCCTCACTTGCTTGTCCTTAGGGACACAGTGCAGCACGGTGATGCCAAGCAGGTTACTGTGGGAGATGATGAGGTTTTAAGGACGTAGGGTCGTATTTGTGTGCCCAATGTTGATGGACTTCGTGAGTTGTTTCTTGAGGAGGCCCACAGTTTCCGGTATTCTATTCATCTGGGTGCCACCAAGATGTATCAGGACTTATGGTAGGATTATTGGTAGAGGAGGATGAAGAAGGATATAGTTGAATATGTAGCTCGGTGTCTAAATTGTCAGCAAGTTAAGTATGAGCATCAGAGACCTGGTGGTTTTCTTCAGAAGTTACAGATTCCTGAATGGAAGTGGGAGCGTATCACTATGGATTTTGTTGTTGGACTCCCATGGACACAGAGAAAGTTTGACGCGGTATGGATCATTATGGACAAGCTGACCAAGTTAGCACATTTCATTCTGGTGGCAGTTACCTATTCTTCAGAGCAGTTGGCTGAGATTTACATCCGCGGGATCGTCCGCCTGCACGGTGTGCCCATGTCTATCATTTCTGATCGAGGTACGCATTTTACCTTGCACTTTTAGAGGGCCGTAAAATGTGAGTTGGGCACGCAGGTTGAGTTGCACAATATTTCATCCTTAGACGGACGGACAGTCCGAGCCCAATATTCAGATATTGAAGGACATGCTTCGCGCTTGTGTTATGGATTTTGGGGGTTCTTGGTATCAATTCTTGCCATTTGCGGAGTTTACCTGTAACAACAGCTACCAGTCGAGCATTCAGATGGCTCCCTATGAGGCATTATACGGGAAGCGGTGTCGTTCGCCAGTGTGATGGTTCGAGCTGGGGGAGGCTCGGTTGTTGGGTACAGATTTAGTACAGGATGCCTAGGATAAGTTCAAGATTATTCAGGATCGACTTCGCACAACTCAGTCCACGCAAAAGAGTTATGCCGACCATAGAGTTCGTGATGTTGCATTCATGATCGGAGACAAGGTGTTGCTCCGGGTTTCACCCATGAAGGGTATGATGAGGTTCGGAAAGAAGGGCAAGTTGGGCCCTAGGTACATCGGGCCTTTTGAGATTCTTCTGAGAGTAGGTGAGGTGGCCTACAAGTTCGCATTTCCACCTAGTTTATCAGCAGTCCATCCGGTGTTCCATGTGTCCATGCTTCAGAAGTATCAAGGCGATCTATCCCATGTGTTATATTTCAGCTCAGCCCAGTTGGAGAAGGATTTGACTTATGAGGAGGAGCCGTTGGTAATTCTAGCCCTGCAGGTCCGACAATTGAGGTCAAAGAGTTATCCTTCAGTTTGAGTGCAGTGGAGAGGTCAGCCGGTCGACGCAGCCACTTGGGAGTCCGAGTCGGACATGTAGAGTAGGTATCCACACCTTTTCACCAGTCCAGGTACTTTTGTATGTCCGTTCGAGGACGAACGATTGTTTTATAGGTGGAGAATATGATGACCCGACATGTCATCTACAATTTTAAATCTTAATTTGGTGCTTTGAAACCTCAAATAGACTTTTTATTAGCCTTCCTCGATTTGTATGCACAGTCCGTGCCTTTTTTCGCAAAGCTTTTATGTGAAAAATTGATTAAAATGTGAATTCGTGCCTTAAAAAATCCATTTGAGTTGACTTCGTTCAACATTTTGAGCAAACCCACCCGGATCGTATTTTGACGGTCCTGGTGGGTCTGTATCGTGATTTGCGACTTGGGTGTATGCTCGAAATCAAATTCGGAGGTACCTAGCTTGAGTTATCGCAATTTATTAAAATTTTGAAGTTTAAATGTTTAAAAAATTTATAAATTGGACTGATGTTTGACTTTGTTGATACTGGGTCCGAATTTTGGTTCTGGAACATGGTATAGGTCCATTACGATATTTATGACTTGTAAAATTTGGTGCAAAACGGAAGTGATTTGACGTGATTCGCATGTCCAGTTGTTAAAACAAAAGTTCTTAATATTAAAAATTCCATTCGTTTTGGTGTTTGATTCGTAGTTCTAGGTGTTATTGTAGTATTTTGATCATACGAGCGAGCTCGTCTAATATTTTTGGACTTGTGTGCATGTTTGGTTTGGAGCCCCGACGAATCGGGTGAGTTTTGGATAGCCTACAGACCACTTGAACTTAGAAATTTCTGATTTCTTTAACTGTTGCTGTCACCTGATAGTTTCTTCTTCATGATCGCGAAGCTACTCTAGTAATCGCGAAGAGCACATTGGGCTAGGGTGGACTTTTCCTCTATGAGAACACGAGGCTGAGGACGCGAACGCGAAGCAGTGGTGGGATCACCCTTCGCGAACGCATCCAGCTCTACGTGAACGCGATGAGTAAGTGGACTGGGCAAGGAAATAGGGGTTGTTCTATGCAAATGCGGGCCCAGTCTCGCGAACTCGATGGCCAGGGGGTACAGACAATCACGAATGCGTGCAACCCTTCGCAAACACGTAGGCCATTTGGGACGCTGCCTTTCGGGATTGCGTCAGGCCCTTCGTGAGCGCAAAGAAGGCCTGACGCCAGTGATTTAAAACAGTCCGAAAACGGGATTTCTTCCAATTTTTTCATAAACTCTACATTTGTGCTTGGCCTAGAGGAGATTTTGAAGGGAAAACTCATCACCAATTCATAGGTTTGTACATTTTAGCTCATTTACTTCCATTTCTAACATCACCCATTAATTTCCAGCCCTAATCTTTGTTCTTCCATGGTAGAAAACTAGGGATTTAGGAAGAATTGGGAGGTTTTTATAGAATTCGGGATTTAGACCTCAATTTGGGGTCGGATTGCAAAACTAATTACATAATCCGGCTCGGGGGTGAATGAGTAAATGAATTTTGATCCGAACCTCGGGTTTTGACACAGCGGACTCAAGATTGATTTTTTTACTTTTTGGGAAAAGTGTAAAAATTTAATTTTTATGTATTCTAATTGATTCCCTTAGCATTATTTGAAGTTGTCGAGTCGATTATGGTTAGATACGAGTTGTTTTGAGGTGGATTCTAGAGGAAAGGCTCCGGTAAAGCTCTGAATTGACTGCGGAGTGAGGTAAGTGTCGTAGTTAATCCTGACTTGAGGGATTAGGACTTGTTTCCCTATTTTCTACATGTTTAAATATTTTGGTACAACGTATATGTGAGCTGATAAGTAATTATGCGTTGTTGTTGGGTTAAAACATGCAGGTGGGACTTGTATCTTGTAATTTATATCCTTCTTTGATTATGATATTCATAATTAGACTAGTTTATTACTTAATTGATCGTTCTTTAATCATTTATGAACTATTTATGATAATTGAGTATTTTTGAAAGTTGAGGTTTAGTATTGTGGAACCGTTGTTAACGTAAGGTTTATTCTTGCTTATACTATCTCCTAATCATATATATATTCATTGCTACCTGGTAAGGGAGAGTGTTAAAGCATGAAGGGTGATGTCGTGTCGATTATTGTTTCATTATTGATTAATACATAGTGAGGAAGAGAGTTAAAGCACGAAGGGTGATTCCATGCCGTGTTTATCGTTTTATGATGAAATTGAAAGAAAAACACGAAGGATGATGCCGTGCCGTATTTATTGTTTCGTGATAAAATTGATAGTAAAAGAGCGTAAAAGCACGAAAGATGATGTCGTGCCGTATTTATTATTTTTATGGAGAGATTGAGGGTAAAAGCACGAATGGTGATGCCGTGCCAGTATTATTGTTTCATGGTGAGGTTGAGAGTAAAAGCACGATGGGTGATGTTGTGCAGTCTTTATTCATTTTGGTTACCCGTTTTTATTGGTTAAAGGTTTATTGACTGTTTCATGTTGTCATTTCCTGTTGTGGATACCGTATCATATACCCTTCTTGCATGTCCCCTCCCACTAGTACGTGTTTAATCTCTATTTGTTATTATGTTGTATATATATTGCTTGTACATGTCTAATTACGTGAGTATCCTGTTATAGCCTCGTCACTACCTCGTCGAGGTTAGGCTCGGCACTTATGGAGTACATTGTGTCACTTGTACTCATACTACACTCTGCACTTCTTGCATAGATTTTGGTACTGGCCCCAGCTGTATGTGAGATGCATCAGCTCGGATTGACATATTTGGAGACTCAAGGTAGATCTGCTGTCGTCTACAGACCTTGAAGTCCACTTCCTATTTTTTTATTTACTGTTTATTTCATTCGAGATAGTTGTACTTATTTCAGACTTATTTGTAGCACTTCTAGAAGCTCGTGCACTTGTGATTCCAAATTCGAGTTGTACTTAGATATTTTTAGGTATTATGTCACGTCGCACTTTGTTAGTTTCATTTCAGTTTAACTGGTTTAATTATTTGAGTTGTTAAAAAATTGACTTAAAAATTTCTCTAATGTTGGCTTGTCTAGCAAGTGAAATGTTAGACGTCATCACGATCTCGAAGGTAAGAATTTCGGATAGTGACACTAGTTCTCTATTTCTTTCATATTGTTGCCTCTGCCCTTCTCAGATTGACGACTTTCCGGAATGCAGTCAATGGAAGTCGTTTTGCTTTAGATTCAAAATTAATTTCAGACAAGTATGGGGAGAGCGTAATGCATGTTCATTAATGAGTGTTCTTTATCCCATTTCACAAAGGAAAAAGGTAGGAGAAAGAAGATAAAAGATATTTGCAAGGACTAGAATTGAGTAGCAAAAAATTCTATGACACAAACAGCTGTTACATTGCATTAATGCCGTGGATTGAAACATATTTTTGGTAACCTAATAATTGCTCAATTTTGACACAGAAAAATAAGAACAGCCCCGCTGAAAAAGGAGCCCGAAACCAAATTAACAATATTTTGAATTCAAGTGACCAAAAATAGGTATTAAAAAAAAGTAAACAATTTTATTAGACATAACACATAAAATATATGTGCTATATATTACCGGTTAGTTGTTCTGTTAATGTATGACGGATATATTTTATGCGCTATACACTTTCTTTTTACTGTCCTATAAAATTGTATTTCACTTCATGTCTAAATGATATACTCACCTCCGTCCTTTTTCTTTTTTCAATGAAAAAGTTAGGTCAGAGAATACTCATTACTTTAAAAAACAAAAGACATGATTTACGTTTTTACGTTCCACTTTTACTACTTCGACAAAGCTCATACTATTCATTTAAGGAAGAGATGAGAGTAACTTAATTAATATCTCTTGTTATTAATGTTATTACGTACTTCCCGATTCACAATAAGTGATTATTTTATTTTTGACACACTTATTAAGGAAATACAAATTTCTAGAGAAAAATAATTATATTCATTAAGTTAACTTTAATTAATTGTTACCTTGACACATTAAAATATGTAAATAAGGGTAAATTTTAAAAAAATAAAATTAATTCCTTCCTGATTATGTAAACGGACATTTATTTTAGACCAAAATAAAAAGATAAAATATCACTTATTGTGAACCGGAGGGAGTATTCTTTATTATATGTGTTCAAACTTTCAATGACATATGAAAAAGGACATAAATGAATATGATTGAATTGATATACTTCCTCCGGTCCACTTTAATTAATTTTTTGACTATTTTACACATTAAAAAATTCACCTTTTAATATTAATTAATAATAAATTTGATCATATTAACTTTTACTATCTTTTTAAGTTGTTCATTAAAAATATGACAGACACTCAAATACTCTTTATTTCAAGGACAACAAAAATTAATTTTTTCTTAATATCTAAAAATGTCAAATATTGTGTACTGTAAGAAAAAGGCTAAATATTTAAGTAAAGTTGACGAGAAAAGGTAATATGTAAGTATTATTTCAATATTTGGGACTTAATGTCATGATGAAGGAAGTAAATGTGAATAAGTTTTTCTAGGGAAGTCCTATTCATGAAATTCCCAACACTTGTCAAGCGCCTCAGATTTTCAGCTGAATTTACTTATGATATTATTAAATGTTTATTGAATTATAAGTGAGATTACATCAGGAAGAGAGTAATCAGTAGATCAACAGTAATGACAAAAACATAAAGATAAATCCAACAATCTTCTTAAGTTAAAAAGTTAGGGGTTGCAGGCATCGAGGATGAAACTGATGTTAAAGTGAATTGTAATGGGTCTGCAAATATTTAGTAAAGCGCATCTATTATATCCGTTATACCTTAACAAAGTAATTGACCGTTAAAGTATAGCACATATTTTAGATGCCTTATACATAATATGGTCCTCAATAATTTTTTTCACCTATTTACGTTGCTTGAGTCAAAAATTACAATCTTTTGGCTTCGGACTCCTGAAAAAGTCCATCAAGCTTTGCTACAGTCAGTGACCTAAATTTCAAAAGAAAGGTGTCACGATTCAAAACTTAGTCTGTCATGATGGCGCCTAACGTGGTACTAGGCAAGTCGACACTTCAAAATTACTTCCAACACTTTTAAATTAAAAATAAACAACACAGGTTTAAATCATCAAACTCTCAAAAACTGGATAGGAGGTCAAAACCCAATACAGAAATTTCCAACATCGTGGTGTCATCAAGTACGTGAGAGTCTATACAATACAAGTCTTGAAATACTGTCTATGATAGAATGAAACTAAATACATAAAGCAGAAAGATAGGGAAGGAGAGACAAGGTCTGCGAACGCGGACAGCTACTTTAGAATCTCCAAACGATCAAGCTGCGCAGAAATCAACACCCACCATATCCGAAAACACTTGGATTTGCAGACGAAGTGCAGGGTGTAGCGTGAGTTCAACCAACTCAGTAAGTAACAAGACTAAACAATGAACTGAAAATAGTGACGAGCTTCACAGATATAGCTAAATTACAGTAAATTCAACATAGGAAGATAGGCATGCTTTCGAGTTCGACAATTAACGCCAAAACAGTTAATTCATATCAAGTTCAATTGAAACAGGATATATTATCTCTCAGAAATTACAAGATAGTGATATATGTTAGCTGAAGTGCAACAGTAATGAAATCAAGTGTATAATCTTAGAGCAACAGTCACTCAGTCTTACCATTCACTGCAACCTCACAGTAACTCGTTCCTCACATTCTCTCATTTCTCTTAGTCGCTCGGAACTCGCACTCAGTAGGTACCAGCACTCGCTGGTGATATGTACAGACTCCGGAGGGGCTCCTTCAGCCCAAGCGCTATAACAAGCTAATCATGGCATAAATCAGTAAAACATGCTGCGGCGTGCAGCCCGATCCCATAAATATCCTCACCATCAGGCCCTCGGCCTCACTCAGTCATTAAGCTCTCCAGTCTCTCGGCTCTGAGTAATCATGATAATCAGCCTAAACAGCAATAATATAATGTATTAATAAAGAACAATAGAGACTGAGATATAATATGCAAGTAAAACTGTGACTAAGTACGAAACATCAATTTAGCAGATAATTCAACATGTACACGACCTCTGTGGGTCCCTACAGTACCAGCACATAGTCTAAACATGATGTCTAACATGATTTGCAGTTCAATTTCTATAACACATGGATAACATACGGATAACAAAAGAGTTTTCAACTACACAGTTTCATGAAATTGACCAAGTCACAATTCCTATGGTGCATGCCCACATGCCTGTCACCTAGCATGTGCGTCACCTCAAAATCAATCACATGACACATAATACGAGGTTTCATACCCTCAGAACCAAATTTAAAACTATTACTTACCTCAAGCCGTGCAAATCTCTACTCCAACACATCTTTTCCTCACGAAACGGTCTCCGAATGCCTCGAATCTAGGCACAAACAATTTGATACAATTAACACGAGCTAAAGGAATCAATTCCATAAGAAAATACTAAGCTCTTAATCAAAAGTCAAAAAGTTAACTCAAAAGTCGGCCCCCGTGCCTGCGTCTCAGAATCCGACAAAAGTCACAAAATCCGAATACCCATTCAACCACGAGTCCACCCATACAAAAATTACTCAAATCCGATACCAAAATCTCGATCAAAACCTCAAAATTTGGCTTAAGAACTTCCCTCCATTTTTCCCCAATTTTCCACCTCAAATCACTAATTTAATGATGAAATCAAAGACATAAACATGGGAATTAACCAAAACTAGGTAGGAATCACTTACCCCAATCACCCACTTGAAAATCTCTCCAAGAATCGCCTCCCGCCAAGCTCCCAAAATTAATTTTGTGTTATGAACTTAAACCCTCATTTTTTGAAATTCAACATTGCTACCAAGTTATCCTTCATCGCGAATGCGACCATCTTCCCACATTCGCGAAGCACAAAACAATCTATCCCTCTAATTTATTTTACGCGAAACGCGGAGACATCCACACGAACGCGAACCAATGCTTTCTTAAACATATGCGATTGCGGCCCTCTTCACGCGATCGCGAAGAACAAACGCGTAACCCAAGCTTCTGCCTCCTAAACCCTATGCGAATGTGACCTTAGTCACGCGTTCGCAAATCACTGCATCCCATAACTACGCGACCGCAGCCTCCTTCTCACGAACGCGTGGAACAAAGCCCTTACTGCCCAGCTAAGCCAACGCGATCGCGGACCTTCCCATGCGATCGCGTATAAGGAAACCAAATCAGTGCACCAGGAAATCTGCAGCTATAACAACAAGTCCAAAATTGATCCGTTAACCATCCGAAACTCACCCGAGGTTGAACCTTCAAATTGCATCAAACAACATCAAAAACACTAATCGCACCCCAATTCAAATCTAATGAAACTAAGGAAATCTAAATTCTACAAATGCTACCGAAATCTATCAAATCACATCTGATTGACTTCAAATTTTGAACACAAGTCATAAATGACACCACGGACCTACTCCATCTCCTAGAACCCCAATTCGAACCCGGTAACAACAAAGTCCACTCTTAGTCAAACTTTCAAATTTCCAACTTTTGCTATTTCAAGCCTAATTCAACTATATACCTCCAAATCACAATCGGGAAATGCTCCTAAGTCCAAAATCATCCAACGGAGCTAACGGAACCATCAAAACTCCATTCCGGAGTTGTTTACACATAAGCCAACATCCGGTCAACTATTTAAACATAAGCTTTTCAACCTTGAGACTAAGTGTCTCAATTAATTCTGAAACCTCTTCGGACCCGAACCAACTACCCCGAAAAGTCACATAACAAAATTTAAGCAGGGGATGAACAGTAACTGGGGGAACGCGGCCACATTTCTCAAAATGACTGGCCAGGTCGTTACATCCTCCTCCGCTTAAAGAAACATTCGTCCTCAAACGGGTCTAGAGACATGCCTGGAGTCTCTAATAGGCATGGATATCTGCTCCGTATCTCCCACTCGGTCTCCCAAGTAGCCTCCTCAATTGGCTGACCTTCAGGTGAAGCTATGTCCTTGGACCTCAACTTTCGAACCTGCCGACCCAAAATAGCCATCGACTCCACATCATAAGTCAAATCACCATCCAACTGAATTGTGCTGAAATCCAAAACATGAGACGGATCGCCGACATACTTCCGGAGCATAGAAACATGAAATACTGGATGCACACTTGACAAAATAGGTGGCAAGGAAAGCTTGTAAGCCACCTCTCCAATCCTCTGAAGTACCTAAAATGACCCAATATACTGAGGGCTCAACTTGCCCTTCTTCCTGAACCTCATAACACCCTCATGAGTGAAACCTTGAGCAGTACCTTCTCCCAACCACGAAAGTAACATCACGTACCTTCCTAGCAGCGTAACTCTTCTGTCTAGACTGCGCCGTGCGAAGCCGATGCTGAATCAATTTAACCTTGTCTAAAGCATCCTGAACCAAGTCAGTATCTAATAGCCTAGCCTTACCTGACTCAAACCAACCCACCAGAGATCGATACCATCTCCCATAAAAAACCTCTTACTGAGCCATCTGAATGCTCGACTGGTAGCTGTTGTTGTAGGAAAACTTCGCGACCAGCAGAAAATGATCCTATGAACCCCTAAAATCAATGACACAAGCGCGTAGCATGTCCTCCAATATCTGAATAGTGCGCTCGGACTGTCTGTCCGTCTGAGGGTGAAATGTTGTACTTAAATCAACCTGGGTACCGAACTCTCGCTGTACTGCTCTCCAAAACTGTGATGTAAACTACGTGCCCCGATTTGAAATAATGGACACTGGCACACCATGAAGGCAAACGATCTCGCGGATGTAAATCTTAGCCAACCGCTATGAAGAATAAGTAGTCCCAACTAGAATGAAGTGTGCGAACTTGGTCAACCGATCCACAGTCACCCAAATAGCATCGAACTTCCTCGAAGTCCGTGGGAGGCCAACTACAAAATCCATGGTGATCCACTCACATTTTCAATCTGGAAGCTCTAGCCTCTGAAGCAATCCACCCGGTCTCTGATGCTCATACTTTACTTGCTAACAGTTAAGGCACCGAGCTACAAACCCCACTATATCCTTCTTCATTCTTCTCCACCAATAGTGTTGCCTCAAGTCCTGGTACATCTTCGCGGCACCTGGGTGAATGGAATACTGCAAACTGTGGGCCTCCTCAAGAATCAACTCACGTAGCCCATCTACATTGGGCACACAAATCCGACCTTGCATCTTCAACACCCATCATCTCCAATAGTAACATCTCTTGCATCACCGTACTGAACCGTGTCCTTAAGGACAAGTAAATGGGATCATCATACTGGCGCTCTGTGATGTGATCAAATAAGGAAGACCGAGAATCCACACAAGCCAGAACCCGACTAGGCTCTGAAACATCTAATCTCATGAACTGGTTGGCCAAGGCTTGAACATCCACTAAAAGAGGTCTCTCACCAACAAGAATGAATGCAAGCCTACCCATACTCACCGCCTTTCTACTCAAGGCATCAGCCACCACATTGGCCTTCTCGGGATGATACGGAATATAATATCATAGTCCTTTAGTAGCTCCAACCATCTCTGCTGACTCAAATTTAGATCCTTTTGTTTGAACAAGTGCTAGAGACTCCGATGATCCGTAAATACCTCACAAGACACACCGCAGAGATAGTGCCTCCAAATCTTCAATGCATAAACGATGGCAACCAACTCCAAATCATGAACAAGGTAGTTCTTCTCATGAGGCTTCAACTAATGCGAAGCATATGAAATTACTCTACCCCACCCCTCTGCATCAAGACACACCCAATACCGATCCGAGAAGCATCACAATACACTGTATAAGAGCCTGAAGCTGAAAACAAAATGAAAACTGGAGTTGAGGTCAAGGCAGTCTTCAGCTTCTGAAAGTTCTTTTCACACTCATCCAACCACCTAAAAGTATCACCCTTTTGGGTCAATTTGGTCAAAGGCGACGCAATATACGAGAATTCCTCCACGAAGTGGCGATAATAATCGGCCAAACCGAGAAAGCTCCGAATCTCCTTAGTTGAGGACGGTTTGGGCCAATTCTTAACCGCCTCTATCTTCTTTAGATCCACCTGAATCCCTTCACTGGACACCACGTACCCCAAGAACGCCACTAAACTAAGCCAAAACTCACACTTGGAGAACTTGGTATAAAGATTCTCCTTCCTCAACCGCTGTAGTACAATCCTCAAATGCTGGGCATGCTCCTCCTAGCTACGAGAGTACTCCAGGATATCATCAATGAATACTATGACAAACGAGTCGAGATAAGGCTAAAATACAATGTTCATCAGATGCATGAGTGTTGCTGGGGAGTTGATCAACCCAAAAGACATCATGAGAAACTCACAATGACCATAACGGGTCCTAAATGTTGTCTTTAGAATATTCGAGTCCCGAATCTTCAACTGGTGATACCCATACCTCAAATATATCTTAAAGAACACCCTCGCTCCTTGAAGCTGGTCAAATAGATCATCAATGCGCGGCAAAGGATACTTGTTCTTTATTGTAACTTTATTCAACTGCCTATAATCGATGCACATCCACATAATACCATCCTTCTTCTTCACAAACAGAGCCGGTGCATCCCAAGGCGACACATTGGGTCTAATAAACTTCTTATTAAGAAGTTCCTGAAGTTGTTCTTTCAATTCCTTCAACTCCGTTGGTGCCATATGATATGGAGGAATAGAAATTGGCTAAGTGCCTGGCACCAAGTAAATACCAAAGTCAATATCCCTGTCGGGTGGCACGCGCAACAAGTCTGCAGGAAACACATTCGGAAAGTGTCGCACCACCGAAATAGAGTCAATAGTAGAGGTATCAGCATCAACATCTCTCACAAAGGCCAAATAAGATAAACGACCCTTCCCAACCATCCGCTGGGCCTTCAAATATGAAATCATTCTGCTGGGAACATAGTCTAAAGAACCTCTCCACTCAATCCTTGGCAACCCCGACATCGCTAACGTCACGATCTTAGCGTGAAAATCCAGAACAACATGACATGGAGACAACCAATCCATACCTAAGATCATGTCGAAATCAACCATACTAAGCAATAAGAGATCAACTCTAGTCTCCAGTCCCCCCAATAATCACTACACATGGCCGATATACACGATCCACAACTATAGTATCGCCCACTAGCGTAGATACATGAACAAATGAAACTAAAACAGATGAAACTAAGGACTCATGGGGCATATCCAGAAAATGAGCAAAATACGATGATACGTACAAACAAGTGGAACCAGGGTTAAATAATATAGAAACATCCCTGTGGCATACTGAGGCAATACCTGTGATCACTGCATCTGAAGCAACAGCATCTGGCCTAGCATGAATAACATAGAACCGGGCCTGACCGCCACCTGATCGGCCTCCCCCTCTAGGGCGACCTCTAGCTACCTGGGCCCTACCTCGAGCTGGTTGGGGGGTGGTAAAGTAACTGGCGTGGAAGTCGCAAGAGTCACTGGACCTCCCAGGAGATGGGGACATTGCCTCCACATATGCTTAAACTCCCCGCACTCGAAGTAACTCCCAGTTCTTATGGTGGGGACTGAAGGGGGCCCTGAGTACCGGGATAACTGCTAGAAGGACCTGGCATAGATGAACCCTGAACGGATGAGCACGGGATGAACTTTGAGCCGGAAGGGCACTGAGAGATGACTGACCCTGACGAGCACTGTATGAACCATGACTGGATGATGCACCAAGTGAACTAGATGAGCCATCTGAGCAGGCCTACAAGGACGATCCCTGCTATGGTAGGACTGCCCCCAGAAGGAACACCACCGAAACCACCTGAACCTTGAGGCCTCCTGGCCTCCCTCTCCTCCCGCTCCTAACTACGGACCATCTTTATCTGTCGAGCAATATCAACCACCTCGTCGCAAGTAGCACGAGATATCCTATCCCAAGTCATAAGCAACCGCAGCTGATATATGAGGCCATCAATGAACCTCCTAATACTCTCCCTATCAGTGGGAACCAACCAAACTATGTGACGAGCCAACTCTAAAAATATCATCTCGTACTGGGTCACAGACATGCCCTCCTGACGTAGCTACTCAAACTGTTTGAGCATCTCTTCCCTGCGAAACTGCGGCACGAACTTCTCCAAGAAGAGAACGGAGAACTCCTGCCATGAAAGTAGTGCTGCACCGATCGGCCTACGTCTCTCATAAGCCTCCCACCATCTGAAGGCAGCCCTAGTAAACTGAAAAGTAGTGAACGAGACCCCACTGGTCTCCAAAATACCCGTCGTGCGAAGAATTTGCTGGCACTTATCCAAGAAGCCCTAGGCATCCTCTAGCTCATCCTCGCTGAACGATGGAGGCTGAAGCCTCCGAAATCTCTACTCTTCTCTGCTCATCATCAGTCATAAGGGGATCCACCTGGGTCTGAGCAGCTGCAAATGGCTAGGCTGGTAGTACCCCCGGTGTCTGAAGTCCCTACATCACCTACTCTGGAGTACGGGCGGCACGAATCTGAGTACCTCCCCTGGCCTAAGAGGTATGTGCTGCACTGACACAAAGACCGCCTGAGCAAGGCTGGTACACACAGTCAAAATCTGAGCCAAAGCCTCCTGAAGGCTTGGGATCACAATGGGCACAGCTGGTGCCTGAGCTGGCCCCACTGGCTCACCCATATTTGGTACCTGCTCCTAAGTTGGAGCAATTGGTGGATCTGTAGGTGCTGCTCTAGCTGTTGTACGAGCTGCACCTCTGCCCCTACCGCGACACCTACCACAACTTCGGCCTCTCACAGCCCTAGCCGGTGGTACTGGTGGCTGTCCATCCTGTCAGGTAGCACGTGTCCTCACCATCTATGAGAGAATAGAACAACAGAAGTTTAGTTCCTGGAATCAACAAATCCACATGAGAAGAATACAAGAATGTGAAGTTTCCTAAGGGTTCGTCAGCCTCTCGAAAATAGTACAAACGTCTCCGTACCGATCTGCAAGACTTTACTAAACCTGCTCATGATTCATGAGACCTATGTAACCTAGGCTCTGATACCAACTTGTCACGAAACAAAACTTAGCCTGTCGTGATGGCGCTTAACGTGGTAGTAGGCAAGCCGACACTTCAAAAATACTTCCAACACTTTTAAATGAAAAATAAACAAACACCGGTTTAAATCATCAAACTCTCAAAAACTGGATAGGAGGTCAAAACCCAATACAGAAATTCCCAACATCGGGGTGTCACCGAGTACATGAACGTCTAGACAACACAAGTCTAGAAATGCTGTCTATGATAGTCTGAAACTAGATACATAAAGTGAAAGATAGGGAAGGAGAGACAAGGTCTGCGAACACCGAGTAGCTACCTTAGAATCACCAAACGATCAAGCTGCGCAGAGAATCAACACCCACTGAGTCCGGAAACACCTGGATCTGCACACGAAGTACAAGGTGTAGCGTGAGTACAACCAACCCAGTAAGTAACAAGACTAAATAATGGAACGAAAGTAGTGACGAGCTTCACAGATATAGCTAAATTACAGTAATTTCAACATAGGAAGATAGGCATGCTTTTGAGTTAGACAATTAAGGCCAAAACAGTTAATTCATGTCAAGTTCAATTCAAATAGGATATAATATCTCTGAGAAATTACATGATAGTGATATATGCTAGCTGAAATGCAACAGTAATTATTACAGCCCGTACTCGTACGTTCAAATACACTGTGAAATAGCTAATATATGAGGACCCAAGAACCCGAAAAATGGTTTAAAGTTAAGAAAAAGGACAAAGGAGTCGCAAAGCTAGATATGCGGACCGCATATCCAGCATTAGGGTCGCAAATTGAGACAGAGTTCTGAGCTGAAACTGTGTCAAAAATGCGGCCAGTATGCGGACCGCATAATGCAAATGCGGACCGCAAATGCGACATATTCCGTCGCAGAATGGAACAAAGTTCTGAGCTGAATTAGTGTAAAAAATGCAACCAGAATGCGATCGCATTGTTGAAAATGCGAACCGCAAATCTGGCCCTTCTGTGTCGCATAATGCAACAGATTTCTAGGCGAGAATCGCGACCAAAATGCGAACCGCATACCCTATTTGCGGTGGGTATGCGATCGCAAACCTGAAAATTTTCAGGAACATGTGCCACTTACTCCTAGGCCTATAAAAGGAACCCAAACCCGTTCCTTCTTCATTTTTATGAAACAAACACTGAGTAGAAGGCCCCAAACGACTCCTCTCAAAGAACCCATGAACCTTAACCAAATTTCTCTCTTCAAAAGCTCTGAATTGAAGAAAGAATCAAGGAATTGAGGAACTAAAGAGAAACCCTAGCTGAGTTTCCTTCTCTTGCAAACCCAAAGCGAGGGCAAGACTTAGGGATTGAAGAACCAAGAAAAGAGAGCTAAGTTATCCAACATGCAAGGTAAGTTCCTACACCCATTCTCTTAGGGATTCTTGAAAATCCATTGCATGAATGTAAGAGTTCATAAGAATGTAAATGAAAGCTATGGGTTCAAGATAATTACCACTAATAGCGTGGGTTATGATCGTTGCTGAGCTGCATGTGCCATGAATATGTTTGATAAGGTTAAGAAGAGGAAGATTATGGGGAAGCACCATATAAATTTAGGAGATTTTGGTTAGTAATAGCTATGATGCATAGTGAGTAACAATTGAACTGTTCTTCAATTGTAGATTAAAGAATTGTAGCAATTTCGTAGCTTGAGAGCTGGTGCGATATATACCAGGTATCTGAGACTATACCGTTCTTTCTTTTGCACGACTCCTATTGAATACAATGTAACGAAAGAGCCCAAAAGAATACTCTATTCATAGGAGCTAAGAGTGCTTGTATTGTTTCCTCTCTTACGGAGGTTTTTATATGTTGTTATCTATTTGACATTATGTCACCTTGAAAGTATGATCGATATAGGAGTTAAGTATTATGTCACCATGAGAAAGGTAATCTAGAGATGGTACGAGCATTGCTACTAATGAAGAAATGATTGAATAAGTCCAGCATGCAATAGTTGTTTTATATACCGGGCCGTTCTGTAAGTCTGCCGGGCAGGCACCTAGTGTGCGTCTATATATATAGAAGTATATGTTTTACTACACCGGGCCGAGCTAAAGCCGGACGGGCAGTTATACATCGAACTGTTCTATACGTCGGCTGGGTAGGCACCCATTGTGCAATTATACAAACACCAGGCCGAACTAGATTCGGAAGGCAGTCACCACTGATCAATTGGGAAGATAATGATGAAGCCCACAGAGGCATGTATATGATAATGTATAGATATGATGATTTTAAAAAGAAATATGTATATGCATATGCACATCAGCATGTTAATGATCAGTTGCCCTCAGAGGCATTCAGATGGTACAGGTTATATGTTTCTTATCCTGACTTATATGATTGCTCTTATATTATGTTTCCTGTCTTACATACTCGGTACATTATTCGTACTGA
>MCJB01051671.1:0-12497 GCA_002018475.1 Nicotiana obtusifolia
CATACGTGTTCATTATATCCAATGCATTAGGTATTCATCTCTCTAGTTTACACCGGCTTTACTATGGGTTTCTCACTTTTCAGAATATCATTTCAACACATTCACCATATAGTCATCCTATTTATACAATCATCGTGCGTACGTCCTTATAGGACCACAATCAATAATCAAGCCTCCGTGGGCTTCATAATCATTATTACTATTATCGTTATCACATACAATCACACACACATATGACTCTATGGGCTCATAATCATATCATAACTGTAATCATAACCTTAACCTTACCCGGCCATATCAAGCTCGGTCATAATAGTGTATGCCTCTTCGGGCTCATACCCGGCCATAACTACCCGGCCACCACGGCTCGGTCATAACTACCCGGCCACCACGGCTCGGTCATAACTACCCGGCCACAACGGCTCGGTTATAGACAACTATCACAAGTTGGCTCATTCGTTCACTTCTTCATTACATGGAATCATTCCAATTAAATCATATACAACCATATATGTGCACTCAATTCATAGCAACTCAATCATATATAATCATACATACATACATTCAATTCGTAACAATTCATTCGTGACTTACGTTCTCTCTTATCGTTCGAACATAGCATTTAATTCTCACATCAATTGTGCTTATCAAACAACACACTTGCAACCAAACATTGACATATAGAATCTCCTATAATAGGAGGGAACAATGTAAGCTTCCTTAGCTTCTAAGAATAGAGTATACTTTTGGGGCTTCTTTGAGACATTGTATAGAACAAGAATCGTGCAAAAGAAAGAACGTTATAGTCTTACATACCTGGAACGTTTATCTAGCATCCGCTTCCAAGCTTATGGAAGTGCGTAGAATTCCTTAATCTACAATTTTGGGAACAACCCAATCATTACTTACTATACTTCATACTACTATTCATAATTTATGAAGTTCAAGTAATTCTTTCCCCCAATCTCTTCCTTCATAGCCTTATTAAACATGTTTATGACACATGCAACTAAAAATCATTCATGACCCATTCTATTGGTGGTGATTAATTTAGACCCATAGCTTTCTTTCTCATTTTCATGGGTTCCTACATGCATGTGATGGATTCCCAAGAATCCCTAAGGGAATGGGTGTAAGAACTTACCTTGCATGTTGATTAATCTATTTCTCTTCCTTTGATTCTTCAATTTTTTTAAGCTTCGCCTTTGATTTGGGTTTTGCAAAAGGAATACCTCAGCTAGGGTTCCTTCTTACTTCTTCAATTTCGCTTTCCTTCTTCAATTTCTTGTGTTTGGGTGAAGAAGAATCGATTTGGGCTTGGGGGTTCCTTGAGAGTGTTCAGATGTTTTGGGGTCTTATAAAATGAAATGGAACGAGTTTGGGTGCCTTTTATAGGTCAAGGAGTTAAAACTTAATTTCAGCACAATGTGGATTTCGCGACGCTTTAGGGGCATTTCGCGGTTCGCGTTTTGCATTTCGCGGACCGCTTTTTGGTCGCGAAATGCGACCTTGTGTTCTGCTTCAGTTCGCGATGGGAGGGGTCATTTTCGCGGTTCGCTTTTTCATTTCGCGAACCGCGTTTCTGTCGCGTTGCTCGCCTGGGCTTACTGTCCGTGTTCGCGATGGCCTTGTTGATTTCGCGAACCGCTTTTCCCATTTCGCGGTTCGCTTTCCTTCACTTGCCGTCGCTTTTTCGACAAGAAGCCAACCCAGGCTTCTGCCTCACTTCGCGACTGATTCCGATACGCATGTGCATTTCGCGGATCGCGAATTGGACATTGGGACGCTTTTTGTCCCTTTTGTTCTTCTCTTCTTTTTTTTTTTTTTTTTTTTTTTTTTAACGCCTTTCGTTTTCCCGCCCTTTTTTTCTTAACATTTTTCAATATATTTCAACCATTCTTCTTATTCTTAGGCCCATACACACTTACCACATTACGGCATAATCACATAGGTGAATTTACGGGGTATCACAAAGGATATCCGAAAACGAAATTTTGGAAGCACTTTCATTAGGTAAATTTCGTAAAAAATCACACAAGTATGGTTTTTTTACTAAAGTTTTTATAACAGATATACTAACACAAAAGTCACAACGTCAAAATTTCAAACCTTCCGATGCATTGATTCTTTTTTACTCGGCATTTTAACCTGTTTTTTTTTTTTTTAAATCTAATAAATACCTACCCAATTTAAAAAGGACCCGATCCAACCCTCGTTGGAATTTGGACTTACGTTGGTTGTTTATAGCCTGAAAGAATAGCGACTTGACCTAAGTAGTGGATAAATAAAATGTCTAATATTAGATACTGTGTGTGTAAATAAGTGAGGCACAATAACAATTGCTGTGATGGGTAGACACTCTTTATAAATAGAGGTCAACCCCCTTTCCCTAGCTATTAGAAAATTATTCTGCCTCTTAATACGTGGTAAAGGTAGATATCCCATCGGTCAAGTTCTCCGGGCTGTGACAGGCGTAGCTAGTGAATTGTGAAAGTTGGTCTCAGGCTTTATCGCTGGTTACTATCGCTACTGAATCGATGGAGTTGAACGGTACGTTTTCTTAAACTCTAAAGTACACTTTCTTAAACTCTAACTCTAGATTGATTGCATAATTGTATCTTAATCTCTGCTATGGCTGCAAATTAATTATCTTACAGTTGTATAGAGCCACCATAGTTTGGGATTAAGGTCAATTGTTCTAATCATGGGTTAGAAAGCAGCAGTCTCATGTCGTTGACGAACTGTTACTTTTGAAGTCTCAATGTTGTTTTATCTCTTGTATTGGTCCTTTTACCAATGAAATTAAAGTAATTGATGTAAAAATCACAATACTTTCCGCTGAAATATTATTGATTTGCTTGGAGCCGATCCAAAAGAAACCGGTTAGGTTTTGAGGCTATCGACATTGCTTGGCTATTGAAGTTGTTAATGGCGATGGTTGTACAGTGGTTTCCAACACCACTGGTTTTACACAATAGTTGAGCAAGAAAGAAATTCGTCGTCGGTTAATTTAACATACATAGCTGCGCATGGTGATGAGTTTCACTGTTTCAAGAAAGCACTGTTTTAACCTAATATTTTGAGATGACTTGACTTTATCTTTTGGTGTATCTAGTTGATATTTTTTTATTCTGTCAAGTTCCTGGGGCCACAATCCCAGTAGAATATTCTCTTGCCAACATTCTTAATTACATTTTTCTTGTGGTAGTAAAAGGACCTTGAAAGTGCTTAGTTAAAATTGATTTAGCACTTACGTGATATTATGATTTTTGTCCTTTTATAACTTGTTTGTTAACGTATTGTAAACGTTAATAATAGAATTATGAAATTTTTCTTGATTTTGTTATAGAATTAAAATAATAAAATACTAAAAGATTTAACCATATATGGGCTCTATTTTAATTTTACATGGATATAATATTATTATAAATAAGAATTTATGATTAATAAATAATTTTCACAAAAGTGGTCTATTTATTTGGAGTCATTAAAATTTTTTAAAACTTTATACATGTAAAATAATATTATACATGGATTGAGAATTATGATTAATAGATAGTTTCTACCAAAGTAGTCTATTTATTTGAGTCATTGAAATATTCTCAATGCACCATGTCTAAATTGTCCTTTATAAGTGTACACTAGTGTTGGAGGTTTTCCTTTTGATACTAGTGACGCGAAATTAATTTATGAGATGAGATATTATATTTCAACCCAAAGGATGAAGCTTATTATCTTGGATTCTCTTATATATAAAATAAAATAAAATAAAAAGATAAGGATAATTTGTTGTAAGAGGAGGTTTTGTGTCTCTTACCTAAAGGAAGGACACAATGTATGCCTTGTACTTTCGGATAATAGGGGGAGGAAGTTTTTATCTCTTGCCTAAAGGTGAGGATGCAATAAATGCCTTGGACTCACTGATTGTTAAAAAGGGAGACAGTTGCATCTTCCACCCAAAGAAGGAGTGTAATGGAAGCCTTTGACTCTTTTGATTTAAATATTCCTGCCCATATTTTTATCTAATTTTTGTGTTTTTTGCTTATACAATTGTTAATAACATGACTACTCAGTTGAATTCCATTGAAACTTTGAGTAGTAGCAACTACAAGAAGTGGAAACATGATGTTGAAATTGTGTGAGGTCTGATGGACCTGGACTTTGCATTGACTGAACAGAAACCTGTTGAACCTACAACTACTAGCACTGCTGATGAAAAAGCTAAGTCTGAGAAATAAATAAAGGCTAACAGATTGAGCCTCATGATCATGAAGAGATCCATTTCTGATCACATAAAAGGTGCAATTAAGGATATAGAAATGCAAAGGATTTCTTGAGTGCCATTGGATAAAAATTCCTAGAATCTGATAAAGCTGAGATAGGTAGCCTGATTGATTCTCTGTCTATAATAAAGTATGACCTTGTAGGTGGTGTCCGTGATCATATTACGAAATTGGCGAACATTGCTATCAAACTGAATAATTCAGGTATAATCATTACCGATGATTTTCTTATTCACTAATTTCTAAGGTCACTTCCTAAGTAGTTAAACCAGCTTAAGACAACCTATAATGCACAAAAAGATAAGTGGAGTGTTATGAGCTTATTACTGTTTGTGTGGTAGAGGAAGGGAGGATCCAAAAGGAGAAAGTTGAGGGTGAAGTGAACCTTGTTAGTTCGTCTAGAACAGCTGATTATCCCTCTTATAAAAGAAAAGGTGGACCCAAATTTTATAAAAAGAAACACGATAAGTCTCGTCATCCAAATGGTAATAGTGGTCATACTAATAAGCCTGGTGTTAATCAAGGTCAGTCTCATAATCCTCTTGGTCCTCAAGCTGTAATTAAGAAAGAAATCAAGTGTTGGGATTGTAAACAAGTAGGTCATAAGAAAGCTAAATGTCCTCTGAAAAAGAAATCAGGTAATCTTTTGGCTTTTGTCTGCTTGAAACTAGTCTTGTTCATGTTCCTTTAAATTCCTGGTGGTTGGGTGGTGCAATTGTTCATGTAACCAATGACTTGCAGGATTTAGTAAGCAGACGGAAGCCAAAAGAGGATGAAGCTAGTGTTGTTGTAGGCAATGGACTTAAAGCAAAAGTAGAGTTTATACGGACATCTATTTTACCTCTTGAAAATAATTCTAGTATTCGTTTGCAAAATACTATTTTTGTACCGTCTATGAGACGGGAATTAGTTTTAATTTCACTTTTGGACAAGGTTGGTTATTCATTTTAACAAAACGATGGTATTATTAAAGTTTCCTATGATTCACATGTTGTTGCTGATGCTTTTTTAAGTGATGGTCTATTTCGCTTGAATGTGTCGAATGAAATATTTTCTGCAACGCATGTTAAAAATATTACCCACAAAAGGTCTACTATGAGTAAAAGGTCTTATCTATTATGGCATGGGCATCTTTGTCATATTTCTAAATAAAGAATTGAGCGATTGGTAAAGGAAAATATTTTGCTTGTTCGTGATCCAAAAGATTTTGAAACTTGTGTAGATTGTGTTAAGGGTAAAATGGCCAAGGTTAAGAGAAAGGGTTCCACTAGAAGCTTTGAACTCTTAGAAATTATTCATACTGATATTAGTGGACCTTATGTACCTACTTTGACCAATCATAAGTATTTTATTACTTTTATTGATGACTTCTCAAGATATTGTTATATGTATCTTTTAAAAGAAAAATCTAAAGCACTTGATAAGTTTAAAATTTACAAGACTGAAGTTGAATCAGCTTGGGAAGTCCATTAAGATAGTGAGGTCTGACCGTGGTGGTGAGTACTATGAAAAGTATGATGAGTCTGGTCAATGTATGGGGCCTTTTGTTTTACTTTTTCAAGAATGTGGGATAGTAGCACAATATACCATGCCAGGTACTCGAGGAGAATGGTGTGGTTGAAAGACGAAATCGTACTCTCATGAATATGGTGAGAAGTATGATGTCAAGGACTAGCCTACCTGAGTCTCTTTGGGGTGAAGCCTTAACAACATCTAGCTATATCCTGAATAGAGTTCCTACAAAATTTGTCTTGAAAACTCCCTTTGAACTATGGACAGCCCGAAAACCTAGTTTGAATCATTTTCACATTCGGGAATGTCCCGCTGAAATTCGTATTTATTCACCCACAGAAAAGAAATTGATCCTAAAACTACTAGCTGTTTCTTTATAGGCTATCTTGATCACTCTAAAGGTTTTAGGTTTTTCTGTCCTGGGCGTGACACTATAACCATTGAGTCTATTAATGCAAAATTTCTTGAGCATGATGTTTGTGATTGTGATTGTTCATGTGGTAAGGAAATTGTATTGAAAGAGAAGGAAGTCATTGTCCATGTACCTGTTGTACATGAAAAGGTGGTAGACCAACCTATTCATGAGGGGGAGAATCAAGGGAACAACTACGCAGATCCCATAGTTCCTGAACAAAATGTACACAATGAACCACTTTGCAGGTCACAAAGAGAAAGAAGGTCTACCATCTCTGATGATTTTATTGTGTATGTGGCTGAAAATCTTAGTGATACGGGAGAGCTGACTGATCCTTTATCATATGCTCAAGCAATTTTCTCTCCATTTGTTGATAAATGGCATGAGGCAATGAAAGATGAGATGCGCTCCATGGAACACAATAGAGTGTGGGAGTTAGTTGAATTGCCTGTAGGTTTTAGGCCTACTGGTTGCAAATGGATGTTTAAAACCAAAAGAGACTCCAAGGGAAACATAGACTGTTATAAAGCAAAGTTGGTTGCTAAGGGTTACACCCAGAAAGAAGGTATTGATTATAAAAAAATACTTTTTCCTGTTTCATCTAAGGATGCATTTAGAGTTGTGATGGCTCTTGTGGCTCATTTTGATTTAGAGTTGCACCAGATGGATGTTAAAACTGCTTTCCTGAATGGGAGTCTACTTGAAGAAGTTTATATGGTTCAACCTGAAGGGTTTAAAGAAGCTAGTAAAGAACATCTAGTGTGCAAGCTTAACAAATCCATATATGGGCTTAAACAAGCCTCCAGGAAGTGGTACTTGAATTCGATGAAATTATACAAAATTTGGATTTGTGAAAAATAAGCTTGATGAATGTGTTAATCTCAAAATAGCTAATTGAAATTTTATTATTATGGTTCACTATGTTGATGATATTCTGCTTGCCACAAATGATTTGAACCTGATGAATGAGACCAAACAGTTTTTGTCTAGGTCTTTTGATATGAAAGATCTTGATGAAGCCTCTTTTGTTCTTGGGATAGAAATTAAAAGGGATAGGTCTCGTGGTTTGCTAGGTTTATCACAACATGCCTATATTGAGAGTGTTCTTAAATCTTTTGTGTCACGACCTAAAACTTAGCCTGTCGTGATGGTGCCTAACGTGGTACTAGACAAGCCGACACCTCAAAACATTTCCAACACTTTTAAATGAAGAATGAAATAACACAGGTTTAAATAAATTAAACTCTCATAAACTAGATAGAAAGTCAAAACTCAATATGGATGTTCCCAAAACCAGGGCGTCACTGAGTACATGAGCGTCTATATAACACAAGTCTGAAAATACTATCTATGAAAAACTGAAACTAAATACATAAAGCTAAAAGATAAGGAGGGAAAGTCAAGGCCTGCGAACGCCGGGCAGCTACCTCAAAATCTCCGAATTAGATAATCAACACCCACCGTGGCCGGTAACACCTGGATATGCATACGAAGTACAAGGTGTAGTGTGAGTACAACCAACTCAGTAAGTAACAAGACTAACTATTGGACTGAAAGTAGTGACGAGCTCAGCAGGTACAATTCAATATAGAATTACAGTACAGAAATGTAGCCATGTTTTCAAGTTCAACAAATAAAACTCAAACAGGTAAAATAGATCAACTCTGAATGATATGAGGGATATAACATTTCTATATCTACATGCCACTGTACGTGCTGTATGTGGTACACTATAATGGATGCCTTACATACTCACACTCTCAGAGTACTCAATCACTCAATACAATACAGGGTAGGTCTAGCCCACGGAAGATCCTTCCCTCAATTTAAATGTATAGGGCAATTCTATGCCCAGGGAACTAGATCCCAAATGTGAATATATAGGGCAACTCTATGCCCAGGGAACTCCATCCCAAATATAAAATCCACTGCACTCACAGTGGGGGTGTAGACTCTGGAGGGGCTCCTTTAGCCCAAGCGCTATAATAAGTCAGGTCCAGGCATAAATAAATAAAAACATGATGCGGCGTGCAACCCGATCCCTAAATATCCTCACAATCAGGCCATCGGCCTCACTCAGTCATCAATCTCTCCAGTCTCTCGGGCTCTCAATAATCATGATAAATAGCCAAACAGCGATGATATAATGCGTCAATAAAGAACAACAAAGACTGAGATATAATATGCGAGTAAAAACTTTGACTGAGTACATAGTGGCAATTTAACAGATAATTCAACATGTAACACGACCTCTGGGGGTCCTTACAGTATCAACACATAGCCTAAGCATGATTTCTAACATGATTTGCAGTTCAATTTCTATAAGACATGGAGAATATACGGATATCAATAGATTATACAACTATATGGTTCCATGGAATTGACCAAGTCACAATTACTATGGTGCACGGCCACACATCCTTCACATAGCATGTGCATCACCTCAACACCAGTCATATGACACAAAATTCGGGTTTTCATACCCTCAGAACCAAGTTTAGAGCTGTTACTTACCTCTGTGTAAGTCTCTACTCCAACACGCTCTTGGCTCGCGAATCGGCCTCCAAATGCATCGAATCTAGCCACAAACAGTTCGATACAATCAACACGGGCTAAAGGAATAAATTTCATAAGAAAATACTAAGTCATTAATCAAAAGTCAAAAGTTGACTCAAAAGTCGGTCTTACGGGCTCACGTCTCGGAATTCAATAAAAGTCATAAAATCCAAAAGCCCATTCAACCACGAGTCCAACCATACTAAATTTAACCAAAATCCAACACCAAATTGATACCCAAATCCCCAATTTAAACTCTATAAATCCCTAGCCTCATCTCCCAAAATTACACCTAAAACCACACAATCTAGGTGGGGAATTCAATGGAAAAACAAAATTATTGAATAAATTTAACCACAAGTGACTTACCTCAAAAAACCCCTCGAAAATCCTCTAAAAGATCGCCAAATCCCGAACTTGAAATGTCCAAAATTAAAAAAATATCGGAAACCCTCGAATTTAACCACTGCCCAGTGCTTTCGCACCTGCGGGCCAAATCTCCGTACCTGCAGAATCGCTTGTGATAGAATTTCCGCTTCTGCGGAAGCCACTTAAGTCCACAGGGTCCGCACCTGCGGAAGCGCTTCTACGGCCCATGATCCGCTTCTGCGAAGACAGCCTACGCCCCCTTCTCCGCATCTGCGTAGCCTTGCTCGCACCTGCGGGCTCGCAAATGCAGATGATCTCTCGCACCTGCGTCCTACCCCAGGCCAGCCCAGCCCAGCTCCGCACCTGCGGCCAAAGCCCGCAGGTGCGATCACACTAGAAGGCTCCCAGGTTTAGCAATTCTCTAAGTCTCATTTTCTATCCGTTAACCATCCGAAATCAACCCGAGGCCACCGAGACCTCAACCAAACATACCAACAATGTTCAAAATGCGATACGAACTTAGTCAAGCCCTCAAATCATATCAAACAACATAAAAAATACGAATCGCACCCCAATTCAAGCCTATTGAAATTAAGGAAATCCAACTTATACAAACGACGTAGAAACCTATCAAATCACGCCCGATTGACCTCGAATTTTGCACACAAGTCACAAATGACACCGCAGACCTACTCCAACACTCGGAACCCCATTCCGAGCCCGGTATCTACAAAATCCACTATTGGTCAAACCTCTAGATTTTCAACTTTCACTATTTCAAGCTTAATTCAACTACGGACCCCCAATTCACAATCTGGACACACTCCTAAGTCGAAAATCACCCAACTGAGCTAACGAAACCATCAAAACTCTATTCCGAAATCGTTTACAGATAAGTCAACCTCCGGTCAACTTTTTTAACTTAAGCTTTTAACCTTGAGACTAAGTGTCTCAACTCATTCCAAAACCTTTCCGGACCCGAACTAACTACCCCGGAAAGTCACATAGCAGCTGTAAAAGCACAGAATGAGCAGTAAATGGGAGAAACGGAGCTACAACTCTCAAAACGACCGGCCGGATCGTCATATTTTGATATGCAAGATTACAAATCTGGTGTTGCACCTATTGTTAAAGGAGACAAACTTAGCAAGGATCAATGTTTGAAAATGATGTTGAAAAGAGAACTATGAGAGATATGTCATATGCAAGTGGTGTTGGCTGTTTGATGTACATACTGATATACAATGCCTGATATATCATTTGTATATTGGGGAGATTCTTCTAATCCTGGGTGGGCACATTGGGTGGCTGCAAAGAAAGTGATGAGATATCTACAACGAGCCAAAGACTTCATGCTTATGTACAAAAAAGTTGATAATCTGTACCTACTAATATATTCAGATTCTGATTTTGCAGGTTATCAAGACACTATGAAATCAACTTCTAGGTATATTTTTATATTGGCTGGAGGTGTTATTTCTTGGAAAAAGGAGAAATGGAGCATCACTGCTACATCCACAATGGAAGCTGAGTTTATTGCTTGTTTTGAGACTGCTTCACATGTTGTCTGGATGAAGAATTTTCTTACTAAATTGCAAATTGTGAATTTTATATCTAAGCCGGTGACTATTTTCTGTGACAATAGTGCAACTGTGTTCTTATCTAAGAATAACAAGAGAACAAGAGGCTCCAAGCATGTTAACCTTAAGTTTCTTAAGGTTAGAGACATGGCAAAAGAAGGTGATATATGTGTTGAGCACATTAACACCGAATCTATGTTGGTTGATCCTTTGACCAAAGGTCTTAGGCCTGTAGTATTTAATGAACATTCTCAAAATATGGGTATTTTAGAGTCTTTTGATGTGCTTTAGTCAGTGGGAGTTACTTTGTAATTACTAACTGAGATATTGCTTTTAATAAATTCTATTTTTATGCAAGCTTGTGTTAATTTATATTTGTTTTGCTTATTGATTAACATAATAATTTATTTATTCTTTTATTTCCAATTGGATATTGCATAAAACTCATGATATCTTTGAGTTTTGTTACTTGTTGCCTTGATTACCCCGGGTAAGGCACAAGGAAAATCTCCTCAGGTTATATGATTTTAATGTCACTTGGAGGCTCTTGAGGTGATAAGGTTATTATATCACTCGGAGGATTATTTCTTTCTAAAAGGTGTTGTTCTGTTCGCTTCGATTAGAAAGATAATATGCTTAGCACACATGTTTGATCCATGTTGATGGAAACTCTAGCACATGTGATCATAGATAGACTCATACCTTGAAATGGTGTGATGCCTGCTACGATTCATTATTAGTGTTCTCCATTGAAATTAGATGGACTATTATATGGGTCATTCTATCCTTGGCTATGTGAGTAGTGTGGCTACTATAGAGTCAAAAATCTTTTTTAAAATATTTTTCTCCAAACTCAAAAGTTTTAAAATTGTTTTCTTGGCCTCAATTAAAATTGGCGTCCAAGTGGGAGAATGTTAGAATTTGGAGTTACGTTAATTGTTTATAGCCTGAAAGGATAGTGACGTGACCCAAGTGGTGGATAAATAAAAAGCCTAATATTAAATGTGTGTGGATAAGTGAGGTAATAACAATTGGCCTGTGATGGGTATGCACTATTTATAAATAGAGGCCAACCCCCTTTTCCTTAGCTATTAGAAAACCCTAGCGTCTTCTACCTCTTGAATACGTGGTAAAGGTAGACGTCTCATCGGTCAAGTTCTCCCGACTGTGACAGCGCGTAGCTAGTGGATTGTGGAAGTTGGTCTCAGGCTTCATCGCCGGTTGCTATCGCTATTGAATCTATAAAGTTGAACGGTACGTTTTCTTAAACTCTAACTCTAAATTGATTGCATAATTATGTCTTAATCTCTACTATGACAGCGAATTAATTATCTTACAGTCGTACCCAAAACTCATCTGCAGAAATTAAACTATAAAAGAAACATAATCCAACCCTTCCAACAAAAAGCAACAATGAAATTAATTAAAAAGAGACCAAATTTAATAGGTTAGAAAACATTTCTTTAAAAATAACAAGACTACGGCCATGCCCCAAAGTATATATTGAGTTGTCCTCGTATACCGCAATGAGAAACTAAAATATTTGTGATCAAAATGCTCCAACCCAAACCATTTAACTTCTGCCTCAATTTGGGTATTATTTTTATATTTTTTCAAAAATATACATATTTGAAATTTATATAGATATTACTATAACTCACAATGAGAAACTATAAATTTGGTCTACAACTTTATCAGTGGACGAAGACAATTCAACATACACTAGGATACAAATTAAAAGAGGTTAATTTTTTTTACAAAATAAATATATGCGTTGGGGGG
>MCJB01051671.1:12517-27176 GCA_002018475.1 Nicotiana obtusifolia
GGGGGGGGGGGGGGGATGATAGTTGTGTAGCCTTTTAAATTTATCCCAGTTCCATTTACATCAATGAGAGAGGTGTATAATCTATTAAATTAAAAGAATTAACTTAAATATCTTCGGCGCTTTACTACATCTGATTTTTGTTTGTTAAATGAACTATCATATAGTTTGTGGATTATCTATTGACATTCTTCATTTCTTTAGCAATATTTTATTTTTGTGATTAGCTACATTTTTTGTGGATATTTTGAAGAAAAGTGAAGAGCAATAAATTAGTGAAACAACAATCAGATAGGCCTATATTGGCACATGGAGTGTATGTTAAGTTTTCTCATATTGGCATGGGACAAAGTGTCCTTTAGAAATGAGATCTTGTCCTCCCTTTTGGTTTGTGTTATACTACCTTCACTGAGACGCAAAGTTCAATTTCTTCAAACATTTTGTTTTCTTTTTACACATAATATCTTCATGCATTAGTTTAGTATCATTGCATACTACACCAGCTAATCGATATCTATGATGGGTGTACGTGTAACATAAGTAAAATAATCAATAGGTTAAAATGTTGGGTTTTTATATATACATAAGTAAAATATTCAATACAGTAATAATAACAACCCAATGGATTCTTACAAATAGGATCTAGAAAGGGTAAGTGTATGCAGTCTTGCCCATATCTTGGAAGGACAGAGAGACTATTTCTGATAAACCTTCAACTAAAGAAAAAATGAGAGAAGCATTTACCGCAAATAGTAACAATACAAGATAAGTAAATAATCAATATATTAAGATAATATAATAAAATAAAATTTATTTACACTGATGGCTTATTACTTAAACTCATAAAAGTTGTTTTTCTCTAATAGCTGAATTTTTCATTAGAAGTGTAATCTTATCGGGGCATCCCCCTGCCCTCAAAGGAAAGGCATTAAGGTTGCCATTTGGAAATTGGACATAATTGATCGAGATTGCACTTCATATCCTTTTCAATCTCCTTGCTTTAACTCCTGTCTTTTGCAGCTTACACCATTCCCTGTAAATAAATAATACTAATGCACAGCAGAGTATATCATACTGTAATAATATATCAGAGAGGGCGAAAAAACAGCTGCATCAAATGATCACGTAAAAATGTAAATAGTGAAATCTCCGGGTCAGAACTCAGAAAGGTGTGCATGTTCATACATCAACTTCAATAATAAGAGTAGAGCACCTTTTCTTATTGTTCGTGTTATCCATTTCCAACTTAAGGTCAAGAGTTGAAGTAAAATAGCGGGAATGAGACAAACTAATATGTGAAAGAGAGGGGATGAGAAAGACAGTGGGAGAGAAAGCAATGTTTTGTTAATGGTCACTATATTGCCAGGCTCAGCAATCTTCATCTGAAAGTGATGTATCACTCCATATATGAAAACCAAACTCCTAATGCAGTCGCTTTAAATTCTCCATCTCCATCCATTACTGCATTGCATGTTCTTTCAACCAACCTTACCTATTCCTGATTAACTCACTCTGTTTTTGCATATAAAAAGTTAGTCCCATTTCAGTAGCTTTTCACGGTCTCTGTTGTATACATGATCCTCAAAATGTTTAAAATGTGTTGTTTTAGTTAAAGCTTTTCAAATTAGTTCAAATGTGTTCAGCTAGATATTTACCCTCAAAATCGGATAAGAATTAAATTTTAAAGTGATTTTGAGGATATGCGAATTTATTTGACACAAAGCAACAAATAAAGACAAACTAAATAAATAAGGAGAAAGTAAGCTCAAACCACACGAGGAAGACGATTTAAGTCTTAGTGAAATATTCGTTGTCGATCTGGGCTCGTAACAACAAGCACTGATGAACGAAAGCAGAAGAACTAATAACAGAAAAAATAATGATATATTACTTTGGAATGTGTGTTACAATGTCCTTTATGAATTATCGGATCCCCTATCTATAGTAGAGGAATCCTACTTTAGGTACAATTCTATAAAAGGTAAAAAAAAATTTGGATTTACTGATTGCCGGTTCTTTATCGGTACATGCCGAGATTTCTGCCGTAATATCTGACCGGTCACGGATATTTCGGTGTTCCGTTGGCTATGCTGACAATGTTTCTTCAAAAGTCGTTTGAGGTTGGGACCAATTCCGGGATCATGGCCTCGATATTCTCGAAGGCAGGTGTCCTGTCTCCGGGTTCTAGCCCGGTGGGACTTGAGGTCGATCTTCAGTCCTTTATTGTCTTGTCTCGATCCTGGCCTACCATGTCAGAGGCTAGGATGCATCACGAGCTCGATTTCAACCGTATACAAATAGTTCTCTCTTTTTTCGGAGAGTAGACGACGAGAAACGACATGAGCTTCCGATTCTTATTTCGATAAACCGCGACAGAAATGACAAACAACCGAAATGTCTCGCCAGTGAAGTCTTGATGGCATTAAATGCATGTCAGCCGCTGGTCGGCCATTCCTGGATGCGAACCGTCGCTGAAGTACTATAAATACCTCTTCCTTTGTTCAATTTAACTTTACATCCAAACTTTCTACCCTCGAACCCTTAAGATTTCAATACTTTCTAGCATTTTCACTCTGGTTATCTAAGATCCTTTGCAAGAACTCGTGCACTGCCGTCGATGAACCAGTACTGGAACCTCCTTTGAAAATGTTCATCCCATGAGGAAACTCGGTCAACGCCGATTTCAAGGTTGAAAAACCTTCCACCGTACAAGGCCGATGTGAGGAGGTCTCGAGATACATCTGCTCGATCACTGAAGAAGTCCTCCCTACGGTCCGAAAAGACTACAACAGGGCCGATAAGGGTGTAGTGATCCCTGGCCCCGATGAAGCCATTACCACCCATGTTGAGGGATACCAAAGTGTTTACACATATTCCTTTACATTAGGCCCGATGGATCCAGTCATCGTAGATTTCTATAAGAGGTACGAGGTATGCCTCAATCAGATTCATCCTTCGTTCTGGAGGATCGTGATCCTCCTCCGGTTCTTCGTGAGCAGAATTGATGGGTGCTCGTTCACCGTCGACCATCTCTACGCTTGTATAGTCCCCGAACCCTCCGAGACTGATAAAGCTCGTGCGTCAAGCCAGCAAAGCTCCGTTCTTGAGTATTGATGAAGACCAGGATCGGGGCTGGTAAGGCCGTTTTGATCGAGTAAGGACTTCAGACATGATCCTAGCTGAGCGCATGCCATTCCCCGAGAAGTAGAATACATCACATAAGTACAATTTTATTTTTGAAAGTCGATTTTATACTTCTTTCCTTCTTTCTTATCGGTGTTTTGTGGTGGTGCAACCATCGCTTGGGTCCCGAATGTTGTCTCTCGACTCAAAGAGTGGGTTGAGGGTATCGTATCACAGATGCCCTACTCCGAGCGCTCATGGCGCAAGCTCTCAAAGGGCCGTTGAGAAGCCCGTTCCCATGGTGAGACTCCTTTCCTGAGTATGTAATATTTGGATTCCTCTTTTATCATTAAGTCCTTACTCCCTTTACTTCTTTTTGCAGGTTTATCTAAGGATGTCGAACTGAGGCCTCTAGCCGGTAGCAAGGACTTACCTACCGAGTCCCCTGCTCCGAGACAGGCCAAAGAGAAGAAAAGAAAGAGGTCTCCAAGTTCCCCGAGCTCGAAGAAAAAGAAAAGAAGAAAAAGGCTGGTGCGCAAGCCAAAAGACAGCACAAGTGCCCGAGAACCACCTCCGGATTCGCTCTACCAGCTGAGAGACGAATCCGAAGAAGAAGAAGAAGAAGAAGAAGAAGAAGAAGAAGAAGAAGAAGAAGAAGAAGAAGAAGAATTCTTTGTCCTGATGGCCCGCGTGCCGTACAGCTCGAAGGGCAAGGGGCCTCCGAACCAAAGAACCTCGAGACCGACCTGCCTCAAGCTAAGGAGGTCGATGAGGAGGCTAGAGCCAAGGCTTCCCGAGATGCAGGCAGTGCCCCGAAGGAAGCACTCGGTGTGATAGACTTCACTGAATCACCCTCGTTCACTGAGTCCATGTATAACAAGGACCAAACGGTGAAAGAGCGTCCCAACGAGGGGGCCCGTGGAGCGGACGATCCCTTTCACGGCTTTTTTGATGGCATGGATTCCACCACCACGGAGGACGCCACCGGACTGGGTGACTTAGAGGAACCGAAGAAGAGTCCATCATCGGGGGCAAGCAGGTCTTCCTCGAGCCCGAAACTGATCAACCAATTTCGAGCTTTGAGTGTGGATTCTGACCGAAAGCGATCTATCATTATCTCTATTCCGGAGGATGCCGGAGTCCTCTCTGCCCCCGTAGGAGTGGCCAGTTACCATCGGTGGCTGGTGATCGAGGAAGAACAAGCCAAGATGAATGAGGTAGACGCGCACTGCCTGTTCAACAAAGCACAACATGCGCTGAACCAGGTAACTTCAGATATCTCTCGATGACTTCAATTTCTCCTTTTGTACTCAGCCTAATCTGTAGATAATCCTAACATTTTTTGTTTATATTTGTAGGCCTCGGTGCTTCATCGTGAAACTTTCCTTCGGTATCTGGACGAGCTGAACTAGCTCAAAACCGAAGTTCGAGCGCTCACTGAGAAGAGAGACACCTACAAACTCCTCAGCGAGCAACGTGAAGGAAAGGCTAAGAGCCTTCAAGCTAAGTTGGAGGTGGACCTGGTTGAACAAGTAAAAATATTTAAAGTTAGTGACGATGAGCTAGACATGGTGACTAACTGTTGGAACCCGCATATCCAACAGAAGATCGATCAGATCGACCAACTCCGAGCAGAGATGGATGCAGTCAAGGTCGAGGCCGAATAATGGAGAAGCAGGATAGACCGTCTGGCCTCGAAAAAGGAGACTGCCCGTGCACAGTTTACCTCGACAGAGGTCCAACTTTGGGCGACAAAGGAAAAACCCGAGGTGCAGCCCCAAAAAATTGAGGAGCTCCAGTCTCAGCTAAGCTCGGCTGTCTCTAATCGAGAAACCCTTGCCAAGGAGCTCAAAGTGGCCAAGTCAGTGGTTAAAGTGACCAAAACTGATGTTGACGAGATGGTAGCCCACTATAAGGCCGATGTTGAGGCAGCCTAAGACTTCTTAAGGGACACGATCAAATACACAAAGTGGCAGTCCCGAAGGGAGGCCCTCGAGGAGGTTCATGCTCGGGGTTTTGATGTGTCAGCCGAAATCGCAGCTGCTAAGGGGTTTGAGGTCGAGTCCAAGAAGTTGGCGTATCCCGGGTATGAAGAAGTGTTACAGCCTGTAATTTCGTACGTTAGAATACGCCGTAAGATAGTTTACATATAAGAGCCTAAGAACCCGAAAAATAGTTCAAAAGTCAAGAAAAGAGCAAAAGGTGTCGCAAAGTTGGATATGCTACCGCAAAACTCACATGCGGACCGCATATCCAACACTGAAATCGCAAACTGAGACAGATTTCTGGGCAGAAATCTGTGTCAGAAATGCAGCCAGTATGCGACCGCATAATGCAAATGCGGACCGCAAAAGTGACATCCTCCATCGCATAATGAGAAAGAGTTCTGGGCTGAAATCAACGTCAAGAATGCGACCAGAATGCGGTCGCATTGTTGAAAATGCGAACCGCAAATTTGACCCTCCTGCATCGCATAGTGTGACAGATTTCTAGGCAGAAATGTGCAACCAAAATGCGAACCGCATGTCGTTTTTGCGGCAGAAATGCGATCGCAAACCTGAAAACGTCAGACACGTGTGTCACTTATTGACAGACCTATAAAAGGTGTCCAACCCAGTTCTTTCTTCATTTTTCTGAAACTCAAAACATAGAAGGAGATCCCCTGCGACCCTTTCTCAAGTCCCACACAACTTCAACCAATTTTTTCTCCTTTCAAGTTCTAAATTGAAGAAAGAATCTAGAAATTGAAGAATTGGAGAAAAGCCCTAGCTAATTTTACTCCTTCTGCAAGCCCTAATTGAGAGTAAGGCTTAGAAGTTGAAAGACCAAGGAGAAGGGCTGAGATAATCCACATGCAAGGTAAGTCACCACCCTCTTTTCATGCATTCTTTTCCTAAGAATCCTTGGAAGCTCGTTCTATGCATAATGTGAGCCCTAGGTTGAAGTCAATCATTAAAGATGGACTAAGTTGTAAATGTTTTGGGTTGTATGTTTTACTATCATTGTTGTGGAGTTTTAGAAGAAGAAGGGTATGGAGAAGCACCATACGAATTTAAGGGATTATGATTAATGATAGCTATGACGCTTAGAGAGTAACGGTTGAATTGTTCTTCATTTGTAGACTAAGGAATTGTAACAATTGCGTAGCTTGAGGAACTGGTGCAGTATATGCCAGGTATGTAAGACTATACCGTTCTTTCTTTGCACGACTCCAATTATGCAAATGCAATGAACGTACGAGCCCTCAAAGATACTCTATTCTTAGAAGCTAGGATTACTTATATTATTCCCCTCTTATGGAAGGTTTGATGTATTGTTGTTTCTTTGACCTTGCGTAGTCATGGAAGTATGATTCATGTGAGTCCAGCATGCATTATCTATCTATTTTACTACATCGAGCTGCGCTATAGTCGGCCGGGCGATGGCACCTATTGTGCAACTATATAAACACCAAGCCGCGTTATGGTCGGCCAGGCGATGGCACTTATTGTGCAACCACTGATCAGTTGGGTATGATGATGATGAGGCCCACAAAGGCGTATATATGTATATGATGATATTAAAAGAATGTTTATATGTATGTATATGCATGTGCACGAAAGGCATGACACGATTAGTCGCCTTCAGGGGTATTCAGATGGTACAGGTTGCATGTTTCTTATCTTGATGTTTATTATCGTTCTTATACTATATTTTCCCGTCTTACATACTCAGTACATTATCTGTACTGACGTCCTTTATTTGTGGACGTTGCATGTCGTGCTGCAGGTCCTGATAGACTGATAGACGGAGCTCCCCCACCGCTGTAGGCTACCCAATTCAGCAGATATTGGCAAGATTCATCCTTCGGACTTGCCGTAACCTTGGTATGCATCTTGTATAGGCATTTTGGGCATGTCGGGGCCCTGTTCCGACGTAAGTTGCATTATGTATGTTCTTGTAGAGACTCATAGACAAAGTGTCAGTGCATGTATAGACAAGTGTTGGGTTGACTCATGTACAGTTGAATTGCCTCGTCGGCACATGTATCTTTTGCTGTATAGTTCTTGCATGACGGCCGTGTCGGCCATGGTATGTTATATATATGTATGTTTCCGTCATGGCACGGTATTTCTGTTGATATGTATGAAATGTATTGTTATCGAAGGATTTGAGCTAATTATGATTATTGTCGTTACGTACACGGGCATTCATCGGCCTTATAGATAATAAGGAAAGTAAGATAGCAGGTACGCCGGCCCTCGGCAAGTAGGGTCCGGTGCCGGTCGCGGCCCTCCGGCTTGGGTCGTGACAAGAAGACTCCGAGGGATCGGGCGGATACGAGGACGGAGAAGATTCCGACGGTCCCGGCGATGAGGCGGGGTCTAGTGGAAACCAAGCCATTTAAATGCCTTGCAGTTTTTTCCTTGTTTTTGTACCTTTTTTTTTTGTCGAGGCCATTCGGTCTTTGTAGGTTTTTCTTTTTTTTGCCACCTTTGTGCTTTTTGTTGAGGCCGTTTGGCCTTTGTAAAGATATTTTTATATATATAAGGCTTTTTTTCCCTCCGATAGTTTCTAAGCTTGATTTTTTTCACTTTTTTCTTTATGATTGTGAAGATATCGAAATGTTTTAGCATGTAATATTTAGGTCTTGCCTGGAGGTTCGAACAAGCCTTTCTTTCGATATTATTTTATTTACGATTTATGAGGGCTCGGTATGACCGGAAGATTTCCCCAAAATACTTAGAACTTTTTAGATGATAATTTTGCCGAGGGTCGCCCTTTGAACCGGTTTAGAAATTTTGAAGGCCTTGTTTTTTGTTATGGGTCTCGGACGTCTCCAAGCTGTTTTAGTGTGTCGTAGCCTTTTTAGTTCGGGTGTTGCCCAGTGGGGTTGTTACCCCAAGTTATCCGGATTTGCCTGGGATAACAGTCTCCGAATGGGGATGGCCGTAGCCTTTAAGGTTCGGGCACTGCCTAATAGGTCTTGTGCCCCTTGGCTTTGATAGCCCCGGCTGTCCGAGTTCGTCTTTGGACGGCAGTCCCCGAGTGAGAGCGATCCTTTGAACCCAGATAAAGGCGGTCTTTAGGCTCGATAACTTTAGGGGATCGAATGTAGAAAATTCCTTTAGAGAAAAGAAATAAAATAAAATTTTTAAGGGACAAGATATTTATCCGCAAGGTAGGAACTTCTTTTTATTTCTGCGCATAATATATATGTGTACGAGCTTTGAGCCAGGGTTCGAGCAATCTATGTGGACATAGTTCATTTGACCGTTTGGCCCTTACAGTAAATCCTATCGATCGATCGGAGACCATTCAATCACAAAGTTTCTTTCCTTGCTAATGTCATTAACCGAGGGTGATGCCCCCAGTGTTCGAGGCTGATCATAGAGAAGCCTCGAATACTGTTGTCGTGATCTTCGACACCGGTTCGTATCTGGCCTTCAATTCTAAGTTAGCACGATTTATTGTTGCCTCGTTAAAAACCTTACTGCAAAACCCATTTGGGACCAAACCGTTTCAAGGGAAAAAGAGTGCAACGCGTGCTTTTCGGCCTAAAAATTGTGTCGTTCTTTCATTGTCACTTGCAAGTGTTAGCTCAATATGCAAATAAGTAAAAGGAATGAACGGGGGCGTACCTTAGCAGTAATATCACTTCAAGTGAGTTACATTCCAGTTGTTCAGTAGTTGCTCATAGTTCATGTTCCGAGTTTGTATGATCCCTTTTTGATGATCTCGATAATTTGATAAGGACCTTCCCAGTTCGACCCTAACTTCCCTTCGTCCGCATTCCGGGTGCTTAGCGTGACCTTCCTTAACACTAACTCCCCGACATTGAAATGTTGAAGGTTGGTTCTTCGATTGTACTACCTCTCGATCCGCTGTTTTTGGGCGGCCAACCAAACCAAGGCGGCTTTGCGTGTTTCATCTATCAGATCCATACTCGCATTCATGGCTTCGTCGTTTGATTCTTTTGTTGCATATCGGAGCCTGAGACTCGGTTCTCCAACTTCGACCGGCATTAGAGCTTCGGCACCGTAAACCAGCGAGAACGAGGTGGCCTCGGTAGTGGACTTCAAGGTCATATGGTATGCCCATAGGACTTCGGGCAGGATTTCCTTCCATTTTCCTTTGGCGTAGGTCAACCTCTTTTTGGGGTTTTGAAGTTTGGTTTTGTTGGTCGATTCTACTTGTCCATTCCCACCAGGGTGGTAGGATGTTGATAGGATCCTTTTGATCTTGTGGTCTTCGAGAAACTTCTTTCTCCCTGACCTTCTCATATGTCTCGGCTACCACTCACTTAGAAAAATAGTCAGTCATTAATAATATAAATTTAGCCTTATCGGGCGCCCATGGAAGGGGGCCAACGATGTCCATCCCCCATTTCATGAACGGCCAGGGTGACAAGACTGAATGTAGCAGCTCCCCGGCTCGATGAATCATCGGAGCATGCCTTTGACATTCATCACATTTCCATACGAACTCCTTCGCATCCTTTTCTATGTCGATCCAGTAGTAGCCGGCTCTAATTATTTTTCGAACCAATGATTCGGCACCTGAATGATTTCCACAGGTGCCATCGTGAATTTCCCTCAAGACGTACTCGGTAACTGCCAGTCCTAGACATATCACGAGTAGACCATCGAATGTTCTTCTGAATAGTGTTCCATCTTGGGACAAACTAAATCGGGCTGCCTTCGTACGTAGGGCCCTCGATTCTTTTGAATCCGACGACAATTTTCCGATCTTCAGATATTCTATATATTTGTTTCTCCAGTCCCAAGTTAGGCTCGTTGAGTTTATCTCGGCATGGCCTTCTTCCACCACCGATCTCATGAGTTGTACGACTACCCCTGAGTTGGACTCATCATCTTTGATCGACGACCCCAAGTTAGCAAGGGCATCAGCCTCACTGTTTTGATCCCGAGGTACGTGTCGTAGAGTCCACTTCTTGAATTGGTGTAATGTTACCTGCAACTTTTCCAGGTACCTTTGCATTCATTCTTCTCTAACCTCGAATGTCCCATTAACTTGGTTCACCACAAGGAGGGAGTCGCACTTAGCTTCGATTACCTCCGCCCCCAAGCTTTTGGCTAGTTCGAGACCTGCAACCATGTCCTCATTTTTGGCCTCGTTGTTAGTCAATTTTACAGTCCTAATAGATTGTCTAACTACATTGCCTGTTGGTGGCTTCAATACGATGCCAAGTTCGAACCCTTTTACGTTCGAGGCGCCATTAGTAAAGAGGGTCCAGATCCCCGAAGAAGTCCCGCAGTTCAAAAATAACTCTCTTTCGACCTTAAGTATCAGGGCCGACGTAAAGTCGGCTGCATAGTCTGCCAAAATTTGAGACTTAATGGTGATCCGGGGCCGATATTCAATATTTTACCTGCTGATCTCCACGGCCCATTTGGCCAACCGTCCAGAGAGCTCGGGTTTATGAATTACATTCCTTAATGGGTAAGTAGTCACAACACATATGGGGTAACATTGGAAATATGGTTTCAGCTTCCTAGAGGCGCTTAGAAAAGCGAGCGCCAATTTTTCTAGGTAAGGGTATCTAGTTTCGGCCTCGCCTAAAGTCCTGCTAACATATTAAGTTGGAAATTGCATACATTTTTCTTTCCGGACTAGGACTCCACTTACCGCTATATCCGATACTGCCAAGTACAGGTATAGCTGCTAGTATGTCTTCGGCGTGTGGAGCAACGGTGGGCTCGATAGATATCGTTTGAGCTCCTCCAAGGCCCGTTGCACTCCGGGGTCCATGAGAAGTTATTCTTATTTTTCAACAATGAGAAGAACCGGTGACTCTTGTCGTGACCTCAAGATGAATCACCCCAAGGCGGCTATGCATTCGATTAATGTTTGTACGGCCTTCACGTTGTCCACAACAGTGATATCTTCGATGGCTTTGATCTTATCGGGATTGATCTCGACTCCCCGGTTGGATACCATGAATCGGAGGAATTTACCGGATCCGACTCCAAATGCACACTTCTTCGGATTCACTTTCATATTGTATTTCTTCAATATGCTAAAGGTTTCCTGCAAATGTTTCAAATGGTCCTCTACTCGCAGGGACTTAACCAACATATCGTCAATATAAACCTCCATTGATTTTCCTATTTGTTTCTCGAACATCCGATTTACTAGGCGTTGGTAAGTGGCACCAGCATTTTTTTTGGTCCGAATAGCATCACGTCATAGCAGTAGGTGATGTACTTAGTGATGAAGGAGGTTTTTTCCTGATCGTCCGTGTTCATCCGTATTTAGTTGTACTTAGAATAGGCGTCGAGAAAACTGAGGATCTCGTGGTCGGCCGTTGCATCGATTATGCGATCGATGTTGGGTAGAGAAAAGGAGTCCTTGGGACATGCCTTATTTAAGTCTTCACAGTCTACACACATTCTTAATTATTCCTTTTTTTAGGGACCACCACTATGTTTGCTAACCAATCCGGGTATTTAACCTCCCGAATGGACCCTATTTTAAGGAGTTTAGATACCTCATCCTTGATGAAAGCATGTTTGACCTCGGACTGGGATCTCTTCTGCTTGACCGGACGGAACTCGGGTCCAGGCTTAGCTTGTGAGTGGTTATTTCTGGCGAGATCCCTGTCATATCAAGGTGAGACCAAGTGAAACAATCTTCGTTAGCTATAAGAAATTGAATGAGTTTTTTCCTGAGCTCGGGGCTTAACCTCGTGCCCAGGTATACCTTTCGATCGGGCAAGTGTTCAATTAGTACGACTTGCTCCAGTTCCTAGACCGTTGATTTGGTAGCGTCAGAATCGTCAGGGGCTATGAAAGATCTGAGGACTCCGTAGTCGTCGTCCTCGTCTACCCCTTGTTTCTCTGGTTCTATCAAGGCTGGTACCAGTAATTGCTATTTGGCCTCACCTGGCCATCAGATTCGGACCCTTCAATGTCGAGAGTGTGGATGCGGGGATCACCTCATCGACCGCGAACGTTTCGTTGGTGGCGGGTTGTTCCCCATAATCTGTTTTGATTCCTCCGGGTGTTGGGATTTTTAGCACTTGGTGCAGTGTTGAGGGTATTGCTCTCATGTTGTGAAACCATGGCCTCCCAAACAAAGAGTTGTATCTCATATCTCCTTCGATTACATAGAACTTGGCTTTCTAAATGGTTCTGGCGATGTTCACCCATAATGTTATCTCCCCTTTAGTGGTCTCACATGCCATGTTGAACCCATTCAGGACTCGGACCCCAGGTATGATTTGATCTTGTAGGCCAAGTTATTCCACGACCCTCGATCTAATGATGTTGGCTGAGCTACCTAGATCAATTAACACATACTTAACTCAAGATTTATTTACGAGTACCGATATTACCAGTGCATCGTTGTGGGACTGCACGATCCCCTCAGCGTCTTCTTCATTGAAAGACAAGGTTCCTTCCGGTACGTAATCCTGAGTCCGTTTTTTCCTGGTGATGGATACTTTGGTGCGCTTTAGCATCAGCCCCTCGGGAATGTTGACCCCACCGATGATCATGTTAATGATGTGTTGAGGTTCCTCTTGTTCGGTCTGTTTATTAGAATTCTTGTTCTTGAAGTGGTTCTTGGCCCGATCACTCAGGAACTTTTGGAGATGTTCGTTGTTGAAAAGTTGGGCCACCTCCTCTCTTAATTGTCGGCAGTCTTCTGTTCTGTGGCCATGAAATCCGTAATATTTTCACATTAGGTTAGGATCCCTTTGGGTTGGATCGGACTGTAGAGGTCGAGGCCATTTGGTATCTTTGATGTGTCCGATGGCAGATACGATTGCGGCGTCATCGACGTCGAAGTTGTACTCTGATAATCTAGGCGTTTCTTTAGGCTCGACAGGCCTGTCAAGGCTGTTTTTGCTCATGAGACCCCGGTTGTTTTGACCTCTATCATTTCTCTTTTCATTTCTCATTGGGTTCCGCCCGGACCCACTATTTCTTCGGTCTCCATTGTACGGCTGATACCGAACCCTGTTTGATCTCGGTTCACGATCGATGTCTCTCTTGACTCTATCGATGGTTCTGACTGGATACACGGACCCAAAAGGGCCCCAAGAAGATCATCTTCGACCTTGATTTTTGATTGATACCGGTTATGGTCATCGGCCCAAGTAACCGCCGGATATTCTACCAAGTTTTGTTTCAACTGCTTTGAAGCCAACGAGCTTCGAATGTTGAGTCCTAGGGTGAAAGCATGAACGGCCCAATCATCCGCGACTGGGGCAAGTCCATCAGTTCCATTTGAAACCGGGACACGAATTCCCTGAGCATCTAGTTATCCCTCTGCTTTTCTTTGAAAAGGCTAACTTCTTGGCCCCGACCTTGATAGCCCCAGCATGTGCTTTTACGAAGGAATCTGCAAGCATAGCAAACGAGTCAATAGAATTCGGAGGTAAGTTGTGATACCATATCATAGCTCCTTTTGACAAGGTCTCCCCGAACTTTTTCAACAAGACAGACTCGATCTCATCATTCTCCAAGTCGTTCCCTTTGATGGCACATGTATAGGAAGTCACATGCTCATTTGGGTCGGTTGTTCTGTTGTACTTAGGAATCTCCGGCATGCGGAACTTCTTAGGGATCAGATTTGGAGCCGGGCTCGGAGGAAAAGGTTTTTGAACGAACTTCTTGGAATCCAGGCCTTTTAATATCGGCGGTGTTCCTGGGATCTGGTCTACTCTGGAATTGTAGGTTTTCACCTTTTTGTCATTAACTTTGATTTTCTTCTCCCTGATTCTACCCATTTTGTCAGTTCCTCGAGCATCTTTATGATCTCGGGGTTGGTCCCCGATTTATTTTCATGCGGCCTCTCTGCGACCGGTTCGTTTCTGAGGGTGACTTCCGTGATGGATCGGGTTCGATCTTGCTCTGCGTGCGGCTTTGGTTCTATAACTGGGCTATCTTTGTCTGTTGAGCCTGCAACATTTCGAAAATCACTCGTAAATTGATTTATCCCCTCTAATGTCTTGTGTATTTTGGGTTGTTGATCGGGGTTCACCACAGACGCTATTCTCGGGGTCGGTAGGCAGATTTGCGGTGATGGCCATATGCGAGTTGACATCAATCGGGTCAACGACCGAAATTCTGATGGGATCAACAGGTGGTACCTCGCCATTGGGCACTATGTTGTTATTTTCGCCGTGATGACCGGACTCATCATCAACATGTAGAGGTGCTGACTAGGAGATTGACATTTTGAGCTTTAACCTGAAATTAGAGACACTCCAAAGAACAAGTGTAAAGTTGTTATAGAAATTTTTATCAAATAGTCACTATTATCCTCAGCCCCACGGCGAATGCCAAACTGTTTGCCCACAAAATCGGATAACAATTAAAGTTATAAGTAGTTTTGAGGATACGCGGATTTGACACAAAGCAATAAACAAAGAAAAATTAAATAAATAAGGATAAAGTAAGCTCAAACCACACGAGGAAGACGATTTAAACCTTAGTGAAATATTTGCCCTCAATCTGGATTCGTAACAACAAGCACTAATGAACGAAAGCAGAAGAACTAATGACATATATATATATATATATATATATAT
>MCJB01051672.1:0-27172 GCA_002018475.1 Nicotiana obtusifolia
AAAAATTCCTAACTTCGCCACTGATGATGACTCATGCATAAGCTCCAAATAAGTACGGAGTACTTTAGTATAAAAAGGTAATTTTAAATTAAGAATAAGGAATTTGTAACCCTTGGTGTTATGACCCTGTTAAAAGGTGGATTAATCAAAATTGTGTTAGCAATAATAATCTGTATACGTTTTAAATAACTTTTAAACAATTTGTCAAACACTTAGTAAAAAAGTGTAGAAACAGTAAACTGCAGAAACTGGAGAATAAACAGAAACAGTACAGAATAATTTCAGAATATAATCAAGCCCACTTAGTTCAAAGTGTGTCCTTAAGGAAATTATTCCCCTTACAGTACTCGAGGTTATGGAATATCCCCTCCCAGGATAGAACGATTATCTTACCAGAATAGTAGTACTCTAAATTCCGGTAGCGGCGAACCACTCAACAGCAGTATATCACACAGAATAAAGAAGAGAGTTTTGAGAAAGTTAGATTGCAAAATTCGTGTTGAATTCTGGAAAAAATCTAGAATTTATAACCGTTGGAGGTACAGATTCTGAATGTTTGCAACCATTCAGATCAATCACCAAGTTGGAGGTACTAATTGCGTATGTTTGCAACCATTCAGATCAGTCACCAGGTTTGGAGGAAAATTCGAAAAAATCCGGGAAGAGAAGAAACGGACTGGGTCGGTCACAAGTCGCAGGTCGCGCGTAGGTCAGGGTCGATCCGCATTGGATGGTTTTCTATTTATTAAATAATTAATTAAATAAATAAATAAATAATTAATTAAATAATTAAGGAAAAGTTTGTCTAAAAAGATAATCAATCAATCGATCTTTGACAAATCTAAATCCGAAACCGAAGCCGAAGCCAAGCCGAAGCGAGCGACGACGACGACGACGACGGCGCGAGGGGTCCTTCCCCTTCAACCGTTTTAGCAACTAGAGAAGGTGTAATGTAATATATAAACCTCTCTTTTTCCTTTTTTTTTCCTATGTGGGACAAATGCTTTAACCAAAGCAAAAGGAACCTTTTACATTCCCTTCACTTTTCATCCCATCATTTTCCATTCACCAATATCAAAACCCAACAATCCCCCACATGAATGGGGAATAGCCATAATATAAAAGAATGCGCGGACGAGTGTGATATACAAGTGAAGATTGACTGCATATGGATAAGTAGGTTTCCCTTTGAACTTTCCGTAGTGAACTTATATCGGATATACTCGATCAATAGGTAGAATTGATATCTTTGAACCGTCGAACTTTATTGTATACCTAGACAACATAAGTCACACAATCAACCCTCAACCGCTTATGGTTCTCACCGTTGTGTTTCGTTTCAGTCATGAACACCGTCTGGTTTCATGAGTGCATAGAAAATGGGCCTTCACTTGTCATTCTCCTTTAAAGCGGCTTACACTTAACACTCACATAGGTGATTTCTAAACATATGGTCCAATAGCCACATTATCTGGTCATACACTACCAGATTTAGATAATCATTAGACAAACCTTAATGCTTTATTAACTCATTAACAAGCCATAAAGTTTTATCCTTATTTCTGAACATTGTCTTCATCCGAGAAGGGGTTGAGTTATTTGTCAATGTTGAATCGTCAGTCACAACTTTGTTTGATCTCTTTGAACCTAGCTCTTGGGATCTCCAGTCTGCTAGGTAGAGTTACTGCCATGATGACTTGTCATCGGCCTTAACCCCATTCTCATTGATGATCTACTAACTCCCTCTCTAGATAAGCCTTTTGTAAGCGGATCCGCTACGTAATCTTTTGACTTTACACAGTCAATCGTGATAACGCCACTAGAGAGGAGTTGTCTAACGGTATTGTGTCTCCGTCGTATGTGACGAGATTTTCCATTATACATTACGCTCCCTGCCCTACCTATTGCTGCTTGACTATCACCATGTATACATATAGGAGCCAAAGGTTTGGGCCAGAATGGAATATCTTCTAGGAAATTTCGGAGCCATTCAGCTTCTTCACCGGCCTTGTCTAAAGCTATGAATTCAGATTCCATAGTGGAACGGGCAATGCAAGTCTGTTTGGATGATTTCCAAGACACTGCTCCACTTCCTATTGTGAAAACATATCCACTCGTGGATTTAACTTCAGACAATCCAGTGATCCAATTTGCATCATTAAATCCCTCAATCACTTCGGGATATTTATTATAATGCAAAGCATAGTCTTGAATATGTTTCAAATAACCCAAAACTTGTTTCATTGCCATCCAATGTGTGTGATTGGGATTACTTGTAAACCGACTCAGTTTGCTAATAGCACATGCTATATTTGGTCGTGTATAATTAATGATATACATCAGACTTCCCAACACTCTCGCATAGTCCCCTTGTGATTTACTTTCACCTTCATTCTTTTAAAGTGCGTAACTCACATCAGTTGGAGTTCTGGCAATCTTGAAATCCAAGTACTTGAACTTGTCAAGTATTTTCTCTATGTAGTGAGACTGTGATAATGCTAAACCTTGTGGAGTTCTATGAATTCTGATTCCTAAGATTACATCAGCAACTCCTAAGTCTTTCATGTCAAATTTGCTAGCCAGCATGCACTTTGTAGCATTAATATCTGCCATATCTTTGCTCATTCAGTATGTCATCAACATACAAAAAAACAATGACTTCGTGTCCTGGAGTATTTTTAATGTAAATACATTTATCACACTCATTGATTTTAAAGCCATTTGCCAACATGGTGTGGTCAAATTTAGCATGCTATTGTTTGGGTGCTTGTTTAAGTCCATAAAGAACCTTTACAAGTTTGTACACTTTCTTTTCTTTACCAGGAACTACAAAACCCTCGGATTGTTCTATGTAAATTGCTTCCTCCAAATCACCATTTAAGAAAGCTGTTTTAACACCCATTTGGTGAATTTCAAGACCATACACGGCTGCCAGAGCCACTAACACCCGAATGGACGTTATTCTTATTACAGGCGAGTATGTGTCAAAATAATCAAGATCTTCCTTTTATCTATAACCTTTGACCACAAGCCTTGTTTTATATTTGTCAATAGTGCCATCAGCTTTCATTTTCCTGTTAAAATTCCATTTAGAACCTAAAGGCTTGTTTCCAGGAGGAAGATCAACCACTTCCCATGTGTGGTTATCTAAGATTGATTGAATCTCACTATTGACTGCTTCTTTCCAAAATGCTGAATTAGAAGATGACATAGCCACCTTGAAAGTTTGAGACTCATTTTCAAGCAAGAATGTCACAAAATCTGGACCGAAGGAAGTAGATTTCCTTTGACGTTTGCTACGCCTTGGATCTTCTACGCTAGGGGCATTCTCCTTTGGTTCTTCTCGTGGTCGTTTAAATTTTTCATTCGACGACTCACATTCAATTTTATACGGATAGATGTTTTCAAAGAATTCAGCATTATCATATTCAATTACCATATTATTATGAATTTCGGGATTGTCGAAATCATGAACCAAAAATCTACATGCTTTACTATTTGTTGCATATCCAATGAAAACACAGTCCACGGTTTTTTATCCTATTTTCACCCTTTTGGGTAAAGGTACTTGTACCTTTGCTAGACACCCCCACACTTTAAAATATTTCAAGTTGGATTTTCTTCATTTTCATTTTTCATAAGGAATAAAGTGTATTTTTCTGTGGGGTACTCTGTTGAGTATTCGATTAGCTGTAACGATAGCTTCCCCCCACAAATTCTGCGGTAAACCGGAACTGATTAGTAAAGCATTCATCATTTCTTTCAATGTCCGATTTTTCCTTTCCGCAACTCCATTGTATTGTGGTGTGCAGGGGGAAATAATTTGATGGATGATTTCATATTCTAAACATATTTCTGCGAAAGGAGATTCATATTCTCCACCCCTATCACTTCTAATCATTTTAATCTTTTTATTCAATTGATTTTCGACTTCATTCTTATATTGCTTAAATGCTTGTATTGCTTCATCTTTACTATTTAGCAAATAAACATAACAATAACGAGTGAAATCATCAATAAAAGTTATGAAATATTTTTTTCCACCGCGAGATGGTATTGACTTCATATCACAAATGTCAGTGTGGATTAAGTCTAAAAGATTTGAATTCTTTTGAACAGATTTATACGAATGCTTAACAAACTTTGATTCAACACATATTTGACATTTAGATGTATTACACTCAAATTTAGGCAATATTTCAAGATTAATCATTTTTTGCAAGGTTTTGTAATTAACATGTCCTAAACGAGCATGCCATAAATTATTTGACTCCAATAAGTAAGAAGAAGCAGATTTTCCATTAATACTGTCAACAACCATTACATTAAGTTTGAAAAGGTTCTCGGTGAGGTAGACCTTTCCTACAAACATGTCATTCTTACTAAGTACAAGTTTATCACTAACCAGCACACACTTAAACCTATTTTTCATGAGTCGTGCGGCTGAAACTAGATTCTTCCTAATTGTTGGAACGTGCAAGACGTTGTTGAGAGTCAGCACTTCTCCGGATGTCATCTTCAACAGAACCTTTCCATATCCTTCAACTTTGGCTGTTGCAGTATTTCCCATGTATAGTTCCTCTTCGGGTCTAGTGAGAGTGTAGGTTGCAAATGCTTCTTTAACGGCACACACATGTCGAGTGGTGCCAGAATCAAGCCACCACTCCTTTGGGTTACCAACCAGGTTGCACTCATACAGCATTGCACACAGGTCATCAACATCTACCACCATGTTTGCTTGATCCTTGTTTTCTCTTTGTCCTTCTTAGGGGCACGACAGTCGGGAGCTTTATGGCCTGCTTTACCACAATTATAACCGTTGCCCTTGAATTTTTTCTTGTTAGGATACTTCTCCTTTTCAGAAGGCCTCTTCCTTTTCTTGTTCTTTTTCGGAGCAGCATCTTCAATGACGTCTACCCCTTCAATTGGTGAACTCTTACGGTACTTCTTCTCAGCAGTTTTGTTATCTTCCTCGATCTTGAGACGAATCACAAGATCCTCCAACTTCATTTCCTTTATCTTGTGCTTAAGATAATTCTTGAAATCTTTCCATGAGGGTGGCACGCCTTCAGCAATAAGATCATGGAAGATAAGTTGAAGCTCTTGAACTTGGGTTCCAACGGTATTTCCATCCACCATCTTTTCAAGTGCACTCCATAATTCTTTGGAGGTCTCTACTGCACTGTAGATGTTGTATAAGTCATCTTCTAAGGCACTCAAAATGTAGCCTTTGCACAAAAATCAGCCTGTTTCCATGCCTCAACTATCATAAATTTTTCATTGGTCGGCATATCAGTAGCAGGCACAGGAGGGTCTTCGTTGGTGAACTTCTGCATACTAAGGGTGGTAAGCCAAAAGAACATTCTTTGCTGTCATCCTTTAATGTTGACACCGGTAAACTTTGCAGGTTTCTCAGCCGGTGGAACAGCGGTACGAGTTGTAGGAGAAAGCGTTGGTGCAACAATCGCAGAAGGAGTAGCACTTCCACTTGCCATTTCTTTTCACTGTCAAAATTGACAAACTGTCTTAATAAGAAAAATAGCAAAATTTTCCAACAACAACGATGAAGTTTTTATGTTCTTCAAATCGTTGTACAAGTATGAACTCTAGTATTCTGGCGAAGTTTTTATGTTTTCAAGTCAGAATATGAAATTTCATACGAAGTAGAAAACCACACAGGTTTTAGTATCCAAAATAGAATATAGATTAATATATAAGCTTTAATTTCCTTAAGATTGTTCGCAATAATAATCTGTATATGTTTTAAATAACTTTTAAACAATCTGTCAAACACTTAGTAAAAACAGTGTAGAAACAGTAAATTGCAAAAACTGGAGAATAAACAGAAACAGTACAGAAATAATTTCAGAATATAATCGAGCTGGTTGTGAGCAGTTGGAGAGAGAGAATACAGCGGCGATAGAGAGAGAAAACAGACGCTACCTTCACCAAACCTTCAAACGCCGTTAATGGCGATGCCAGCTGGCGAAACTCCGGCTGGCCGGCCACCCCAAAACATCCCAATCGCAACAAATCCCAACCTAGTAACTCAAAAACCCCTAGACTACTCTCAATTACTCAAGCCAGTGGCGATAAATAACGTTTCAAACTCGAACCCTAGCGGAGGAATCGAACCAATTCTGATTAAGAAGGTAACATACATGCATGGCCAACCGATTCTCAAATACACGGAAGTTGAGGTAGCTCGTATGAATGTCATTGAAGGTCTGCAATTCGCGGTTCTGGGTAAATTTTCATACGGGTGGCCGGACTTGCAGGAGCTCAGAAAAATCATCCCAATTCAGTGTGGCATCAGAGGTGAATGTAACATAGGTCTATTCAGAGACAAGCATGTGCTGATTAGATTAACTTTATGGGAAGATTTCATAAAAATTACTTCAAAAAGCATCTCAAGGCCAAAGATGGATTTGAATATCAGATGAGGCAGTTCATTTATGACACAAAGTTCAAGTTTGGAGAAGAAACGTCGATGGCTATGGCATGGATTTCCTTCCCACATCTTCTTCCGACCTACTATGTAAAGGAATGCTTAATTTCCTTGGCATCTGCAGTCGGTAAGCCCCTACATCTAGATGCAGCTACAATAAATAAAACAAGGCCAAGCTGTGCAAGAGTTAAAGTCTTAGGGGATTTGCTAGCGGAACTACCCCAAAGGGTCAGACTAGACGTAGAAAATGAATCAATAGGGGAAATCAGAACTGAATGGATCAAAATACAGTATGACTATCTTTCAAAATACTGTAAAAAATGTAAAATTCAAGGGCATAAAATGATTGAGTGTTGGAAATTGCATCCGGAAATTCTTTACACAGCCATTGATGAAGAACAAAGGCAAGCAGAGCTTAGGAAAACAAAAGGAAAGGATTTAGCAATAAAGGAACATCCAATGCTGATTTTGTCAAGTGGTAAGGTAGTAGGCAACAATGGCCCTCAATAGAAAGAAGTTAGGGATAATAGAGTGCACAACAGGGCAATACACAAACAAGGGAAACAAAAAGAACCAACTAATAGGAATCCTCAGCAGGTCCCTGTCACAAACAAATTCCAAATTTTAGAACAGGGAAAACACAAGGATACAGAGAAACTCACTGCTGAAATTCAAAGCATTGAACACACAGAACCTAACAAGGATTTAGCATCAGAAAGAAATGTCAATGCAGTAAACACTCTCTCTGCAGATAATCACAATGCTGAAGGTCAGGAAGCTGGAAATACAGTTGCCAAGCACACAGCAGAAAGCAATGATGCAGACACTCTCAATGCTGAAGTCCAAATAGCTGGGAATACAATCAACAACACAAACATAGCAGAAGAAATCAATGCCAATGCTACAGGCAAGCTCATAGCTGAAAGCAATGAAACAGTAGTATTGGATCAGGGCAAAGCTAATGCTAATGTTAACGCTGATGGAGATCAGAAAACTGAAGGTACAATTGCAAGTGATACAGAAATAGCAGAGGAAAGCAGTAACCAAAAGGACAATACTAATGTTGCTGATCATATGGCCGAAGACCAGGTAGCTGATGCTACAATACCAAATAACCCAGGCACAACAGAAAGGAGTAAAGAACAAATGAGCAAGCCAAGGAAACAAAAACCTTCAATTACTGGGAAAATCAGCAGTCAAGGCAGCCAATCAAACACTTTGACACCAGTCACTGACAGGGATGAAGGCAGATACAAGATAGCAGACATAGACAAGCAAATCAGGACAGGGGATAGTGTTGGGGTAATCAGCAACAAAGAGTTTTCAATTACCTCGACAGTGACTGAGCAGCAAAGAACCTCGAGTCTAAATGCCAAGCAAAGCGACCAAGCCAGTCTAAATGCCAAGCAAAGCGACCAAGCCAATGTAAAGTCCCTCAGAAACAAAGTTTAGGAAACACAAATTCATAACCCCAATGGTGACAAGGAAACAATGAATGAAAAAGATATTCATGCCTCAACAAACAGGAAAGTCAGTATGCATCAAGGAAACACAACCACAAGCAAAAGCAGTGAGACAGGCAGGACAAATGAATCCACCACACAATCGGTCATGAAGACCTTCTACAACAAACCTGCAGAACAAACAGAAATAAGTGCAATCAGACAAGCAGAGCAAATCCCAGGGAGGCTGTGGGCAGATCAAATAGAAGAATGCTCAGAGGAAGGAGAAATTTCGGAAGAAATGCAAGGTGAAGAAGAAGATATTGATGATAATGTTATAAAGAAACCACAAAAGAAAGAAAGTCAATATCAGAGATCCCCTCTCCCTGCAATAATGGGAAGACCAATGGAACATGACCCAATCAATAGACAAGAATCAATAAGAGCTCAACTACAGGCGATCATCAGACCCAGAAATATGTCAACAAAATCAACAGACATGAATGAAGGAAAAGAAGCAGCAGACAAGGACATGGATGAGGAGAGCATAGCACAGAATATCAGGAACATAGCAAGGCAAGGGAACCTGTCACCACGACATACAGATAGGATAGCTGGAGCAGAAAACACCCAAAGGAAGCATTTCAAGAGCAACAACAGCCCTCCATCAACAAGGATCCAGCCCAAAAGAGCATTAACATACCTCAACAAAACACAATGAATGCCATCATATGGAACATAAGATCAGTCAACACAATACAAGCTTTCGAAAGACTGATCACACTTCACAACAAGTATCAATTTGAATTCATTGGCATCATGGAGCCAAAACAGCAACTCAGGAAATTAGAATAATACAGAAGAAGAATTGGCATGACACAAGCAATAGCAAATGTATCTAACAAAATATGGGCCTTCCTGGACATTGCTTACAATGTCACATACTCACAGATTCAGTCCAACACCTCACTTTAAAGCTACACCACACAGAGACAAAGATGGAGCTAATCCTCACGCTTGTATATGCCAAGTGCACACCAGCAGAAAGAATAGATATATGGGACTCAATATACGACTTATCCCAGACAATCACCAATCCATGGATAGTCAGAGGAGACTTCAATGTCATATGTGATCAAGAAGAGAAATATAGAGGTCTCCCAGTTCCCTTCAATGAAGTAGACGATTTCAACCATTGCATTAACATCAGCTGCCTAACGGACCTAGGATTCAAAGGAAGTATTTTCACTTGGTGGAATGGGAGAGCAGATGAGGAATGCATCTTCAAAAGGTTGGATAGATGTCTAGCTAACCAACTGCTACAACAAGCTTTTCCAACAATAGAAGTCACACACCTCTCCAAAATTGGATCAGATCATAGCCCTTTGCTAATACATTTTGACCAAAAGCCAATAAAGATCAAGAAGCCTTTCAAATTCCTCAACTTCTGGACCAAGCAGGACACCTTTAAAACACTGGTCAAAGAAAACTGACAAGCTGACTTCCATGGGGATCCTTTCATTATTTTCAACTACAAGTCAAAGAAGCTAAAGAAAGCTCTATCCCTTTGGAGCAAGGCTACCTTTGGATATATCTTTCAGTCCATATCTAGCATGGAGGAAGTGGTCCTTGTCCACGAACAACAATTTGAAGAGAGACCTACTGCCCAAAACAGGGAAAGGTTACAAAAGGTACAAGCACAAATGGTCAGACATCTAGCTATCGAAGAACAATTCTGGAAACAAAAAGCAGGAATGGCTGGGTTTAAAGATGGAGATAGAAACACCAAATACTTCCATGCTCAAGTCAATGGGAAAAGGAAAAGGCTTCAATTAAAAAGAATTCAAAACAATGCTGGCATCTGGTTAGAGGAGCAGGAACAGATTGTGGAAGAAGCCATCTCCCACTACAAGGATCAATTCACTGAGAAAGAAACTCCCACAGACTTCAGAATTTTGGAAAACATCCAGCAAGTGATAAACTTACAGCAAAATACAGAGCTGACCAGGATACCATCAAAGGAAGAAACAAAACAAGCTGTTTTAAGTCTCAACAAAGACAGTGTAGGAGGTCCAGATGGTTTCACAGGAACTTTCTATTAGTCCTGTTGGGAAATCATAGGTGAAGACATACAAAACATGGTCACATCATTTTTCTCAGGCAGACACCTACCCAAAAGCATAACACACACTAATTTGGTCCTCATACCAAAGAAGAAGGAGATTGAAACCTTTTCTGACTTAAGACCAATAAGCCTTAGCAATTTCGTCAACAAGATCTTCTCAAGAATCATACACGAAAGATTGTTGGTCTTTCTACCTTCCCTAATCTCCCATGAACAAGCTGGTTTTGTGAGAGGTAGAACAATAGTGGAAAATGTCCTCCTGGCGCAGGAATTCATCACTGACATTGGGAAAAGAGTAAAAGCAGGTCCAAATGTGATCATCAAGCTAGATATGACCAAGGCATTTGACAGAATATCCTGGTTATATATAGCAAAAGTTCTTAGGAAGATGGGCTTCAATGAAACCTTCATAGGCATGATCATTGACATAGTGGACAACAATTGGTATTCAATTCTTATCAATGGCCAACCACATGGTTTCTTCAAATCAACAAGAGGTGTAAAACAAGGAGACCCTCTGTCTCCTACTCTCTTCATCATTACTGCTGAAGCACTCTCAAAGGGCCTAAATGCATTGCATCAAAACACAAAAGCTTTGGAATGCCTAGAAGAAGCCCAAGAATCAATCCTCTATCATATGCAGATGATATGATCATCTTCTCATCATCAGATGCCAACTCATTACAGTTGATAATGGAGACACTGAGTGCATATGAAGCAGCTTTAGGACAGCTAATAAACAGGAGCAAGTCAGCTATCTATATGTACCATTCAGCTGCCTTAGAGGCAGTAACAAGAACATAAAGAATAACAAGAATTGGGAGGTAGGACTTTCCATTCACCTATTTAGGCTGCCCCATTTTCTACTCAAGGAAAACAATCATTTATTATCAAGACACTGTGAACAAGATACAAGCCAGATTGCAATCCCGGAAAGGGAAACTACTTTCAATAGGAGGCAGAGCCATCTTGATCAAACATGTCTTGCAAAGCATGCCAGTCCATCTACTATCAGCAGTGAATCCTCCCAAGCAAGTAATCAACAACATGCACAAGCTTTTTGCCCAATTTTTTTGGAGTAGTACAATAGGAGGCACCAGCAGACACTGGTCATCTTGGAACAACTTATGCCTACCCCAAGAGGAAGGAGGAGCAGGATTCAGATCCCTTCATGACATGTCTAAGGCCCTGTTCTGCAAATTGTGGTAGAACTTCAGAACTAAGCCTAGTCTCTGGAGTGCATTCATGACACAGAAATACTGCAAAAAACATAATGCAGTAACTGTACCATGGAGGAAAGGATCACAAGCCTGGAAGAAAATGATAGAATGTAGAGAGCTCATTGAACATCAAATTGCCTGGCATCTCAAAATGGGATCTTAACTCTTCTGGCACGACAACTGGACTAGGTTAGGAGCCCTATACTTCCTAGTACCAGCAAACTTCCCAATTGAAGAAACACTTCAAAATGTGAACAATGCCCTGCAGAATGGTAATTGGAATATGAAACAGCTATCAGAACACTTGCCACAGGAAATGGTGGATCACATAACCACCACAATAAAGCTCCCAAGGATGGAACACACCCTGGATATTCCATACTGGATGCTGCAGAATCAAGGGCAATTCACAGTCAAAACAACATGGGAATACTTGAAGAAAAGGGAGGATCCTAGAATAGCATATGAGAAAATCTGGGTAAAGGGACTCCCTTTCAAAATTGCTTTCTTCATGTGGAGAGTCTGGAGGGCAAAACCACCACTGGACGACATCCTAAAAAGATGGGGGTATCAACTGCCTTCAAAATGCTGGTGCTGCACTGACCCTAAGGAAGAAAGCATGACACACCTTTTCTATACCTTAAATACTGCAAACAAGGTGTGGAGAAATACTTCCTGCAAAAAGCAGGAATTTCAACTGAAGAACTAACTTTCCATCAAGCAATAACAAGATGCTGGACAGCACAAACAGTTAACAGACTGAAACCAATAATGCAGGCACTCCCAGCATGCATTGTATGGGAACTATGGAAAAGAAGAAACAGCTACAAGCATGGGGAACCAGTCACAATCGGTAGAGTAATCTATCAAATCTCCACAACACTGCAAGCACTAGTTCTCACCAGAAAGCCAGGAATCAATGTCCCACACAAATGGCAAGATCTCTTACACATGCTAGAGAACTACACTCCAAGACTAAGTTACAAAAAAGTCAACTGGGAATTCCCTTTACCAGGATGGATAAAGATTAACACTGATGGAGCATCGAAAGGAAACCCAGGAAGAAGCTCAATAGGCTTTTGTGTAAGAAATGAAACAGGGGATCTATTATACGCACTTGGCACAGAATGCATAGAGGGAACCGGCACAGTTGCAGAAACAACTACTATTCAGGAAGCACTAAGATACTGCAGCACACAAGGATTCACCAACATATGGCTGCAAACAGAATCCATGCTCCTAAATAACATCATTAATGGCTCATGGAAGCCACCCTGGTGCATATCAGATCAAATAGAAGAAATCCTACAACTCAAAGATTCCTTTTCCATGATAGTATCACACACATATAGAGAGGGAAACAAGCTGGCGGATCACCTTGCAAACTATGCTCTTGACTTTGGGAGAATAGAATGTCACCACTTTAGTCAATTGGACTCAATAGGCAGGAAAATCTTAATTGCAGACAAAACTCAATGCCTATACACAAGAGTGAAAGTGACAAAATGACCTATACCAGTAAGATGCTAATTCACTATCTTCTAACTTGGTTTGTTGATGTGCAGGGTGCTGAAAATTCAGAGCAGGATGCAACAGCAGCACTTGAAACAGGTGAAGGAAACAACAAATTAGCTCAGGAGGAAAAAAGAAGCTGCATATTGATTATCACAGGACAGGAATACTTTGGGCTATGGACATCACCGGGAAGCAGGACAAAACCTGGAGGAGCAAGACAAGCAATGCAAAACTTCCATCAGAATAACTGCAGGCAATCAGCATCAGCAAGATTGCAGGCAGTCAGCAACAGAAAGGATAGAATGACAACAATAGCTCTGAACACACAGCCTAAGGGTACTGAACTAAACAGAAATACAAAACATAAGGCAATAGCAACAGTTCAAACAGCAGCATCAGAGGATAAAAGCAACAACAAACTCAGCAGCAATACAAACAACAAACTGGAGCACCAAAATGATAGCAGCAGCAGACTTTTCACAAATCAAGCTAAGGCAGTTCCACTGGATCAACAGCCTCCAAAGCATGAGCAGAACAACAACACCAGCAGGACCAAATTTAAGCTGATGCAACAGACATATAGAGAAAGAAAGGAAGGCACACTGCAAAACTTAGTGCCAAACAATTGTACATGGATACAACAGATGAAACCACAACAATTCCCTTCTCCAAGTTCACTCAACATCTCACTGAATGACTTGCAGGAATACTGGTCCCTACAATGGAATACTGAAAGAGCTGCAAGCTGCAGAAATGACAAAAAGGAAAAGCTGGGTTGCCAGGAAAGCAGAACAAGCTGCAGCACTAGTGCTCCTAACCACTGTCTTCTCATGTACAGGTTACTGGACAGCACAGCTTTGCAGAACAGACGTTGGAGGATACAAAGAAGAAGCAATATAGCACGTAGCAGGCAACAACAATCTGAACTAACAGATGCAATCAGCAACATCAGACAAGAGAAAGTTGAACAAATAACCAACCTACAAGGTTCTCAAAAGCAGCTACATCAACTGCAAGGAACAACAGTTTCTGAACACTCCAAGGGGGACAAAATCAACAGAAGCAGCAACACTCTCAGCAGCAGTTACAAAAGACCAAGAAACAGTAAGAAACAATAAGCTAGGAACAGTATAAGTAGCTCCACAAAACAAGCCAAAGCTGGACACAACACCCTGCAGCAGAGGAGTCAGCTACACCGCAAAACTACAGAACCAGCACAATAGAAACACAGCAATCAGCAGCACTCAATAACTCTCAGCTATATCAACACCAGCAACTCAATTTACTGGAATCAGCAGCTAATCACTCATTGCCAGCATCTTGTCTCGACTGGCCAAATCAACAGACACACTGCCTGGACGACAAACAAGAGTCAAGCAACAGGGATTCAATAGCCACTCATCAGGGAACCAGCAGCAACAAAAGGAAGGACTGCAATAATGGAAACATCAACATTGCAGGAATTTGTCCTTATAGGTTTAGGTTATTGGCGCAATTGCGTTGTGTGGTATTAGCACCCTCGGTGCTCAATCTAATGCAATTGCATCAATCACCTTTACCATACAAAAGCAACTCCTCAAACAGAGATACCCTCTTCACCAGGGAATACCTTCTTTGGATCAATACTGGACCACTTCCCCTTGGCATCAGCTCTCTCAGCAACTCCACTTCCTCTAGAATAATAAACACACACAGCAGCAAACATCAGCAGGACACCAGCAACAAAAGAAACAACAACTTAACACTTGCACAACCTTCAGGACTGACCACAGCAGAGACAAAAACCAACACACCAAAGACAGCAGAAATAAAAGGTTCAGCATCAACAACTACTAGCAGCACAGAAATAGAAAGGAAAACAACAACAAACTACAGCAGCAACAACAGAAACAAAGCCCAACAGCAGCATCAACAAGACAAGGGATCAAGTCAGCAACCACAAAAAGGAAGAGCAGCACACACGGTCAAAAGAAACAAGAATAATCAGAGGGAATGCAGCAGCACATAGAAGAAGAAGGACATCCCAAATCAGGTTACTACATCCAGCAGGGAAGGTCATTCTCAGTTCAAAATGGTCACCTTGGCAGAGTACCTTTGGCTGAGGCAGAACAAAAGAGACCAATGCTCTCACAGGACACCTTTTGCATTTCTTAGACAATCCCAAGCTTTTGCAAAAGACCTTGACAAGAGAACAAGGAAAACATCTTGCACTAATACAATAGGAGTAGGAATACATGTATTTACCATAGTCGACGTAGACTTATTTCCCACTGTTTTTGTACATATGACAATCTACCAACATTATAAGATAGAAAGTCATTATATCATATTAGGTCTGACATATTTAGACTCATTTGATCACCAATTAAGTTGGATCAAACACACAAAAGATCTAACCAACAACCTCTTCATAGGTGCCTTTACAGAGACAAGGTACAAGTACTTTTTTGGGGAGGTAAGGTTCATGTCCCCCTCCTTTTGATGTATATTTTGAATTTTTGACAACAAATAAATCATATTTACCAAAAAAAAAATAGATATAATAAAAAAAAAGAATATAATCGAGGCCACTTAGTTCAAAGTGTGTCCTTAAGGAAATTATTCCCCTCACAGTACTCGAGGTTGATGGAATATCCCCTCCCAGGATAGAACGATTATCTTACCAGAATAGTAGTACTCCAAATTTCGGTAGCGGCGAACCACTCAACAGCAGTATATCATACAGAATAAAGAAGAGAGTTTGGAGAAAGTTAGATTGCAGAAAAATTCGTGTTGAATTCTGAAAAAAATCTGAAATTTATAGCTGGGAAATTCGAAAAAATCCGGGAAGAGAGAAAATGGACCGACTCGGTCACAAGTCGCGGGTCGCAAGCCGAAGCCGAGCGAGCGACGACGACGGCGCGAGGGGTCCTTGCCCCTTCAACCCTTTTAGCAACTAGAGAAGGTGTAATGCAATATATACACCTCTCTTTTTCTTTCTTTTTTCTATGTGGGACAAATGCTTTAACCAAAACAAAAGGAACCTTTTACATTCCCTTCACTTTTCATCCCATCATTTCCCATTCACCAATAGCAAAACCCAACAAATTGAACACTTTCCTTATTTTGTAGACTGACTAGAAATCTAGAACTAAGCTTCCGTTTTGATGAATAATGCTCCACTGCTATGGTGTGACTTTGATCTAATTTATACTTTGTGTTTTCTGAACTCGATATTGACATGGAAATTGGCATTTACAAACGAGTATAAACTTCGGATGTATGGGCATAACTTCGGATGCACGGGTATAAATTCAAACTTACTAGTATAAACTTTAAATATTTGCAGTTAGGATGGCGATCCTAACTTCAGACCCGTATGTCTGAAGTTAACACTCTGTGAGCTAACTTTAGACCATGAATTTGAAGTTTTTCAAGGATTAAAATCAGATCCATCTAATATGCTAACTCTATTTTTGTAGAGAAAAAGAGATCGAACACAATTCATATTTGAATTGGTAACACCGATTGTTAGAAGAAATTGTTACTTTGGTTCCTCAATCTTTCTCATCTATGGTGGATTCAAAGACAGAGAACAAGTTAATGGCAGAAAGGGAACTTATATTGGTATAATACGGGCAGAACTTACATAGTAAACTTATTTAGGTAATCACCCGGATAGTCATCAGTGGTGATTTACTCTAGACTAATAACAAGAGCAGATAAACAGTTAAAGCTCAGAACAATCAACCTGGAGAACCTATGAGTGTCCGGATACAACATTTTTTGACGAATAAACTCTGAGATACTCGAGATTAGTCATTTAAATCTCGAGCGATTAAAAACCTACTAGACGTAACATAGGGAACGTGCTGATAATGCCCATAACAAGCAAGCGCAATTATAGGGAACTATTTATGCTAGGGTTTAACTATAAATAGACCTCTTATTATCTCAAGTTACGCGGTCTGAAATATCCACAAATATAATTTATGACAAACTGATGCTCATTTTAAAATAGGCTCAATCAATAAAAATTCTTCTTCTTTGATTTATATTGATCATTATTGTTCATTATTTTATTTATGTCATTTCACTCTTATTCTAATCATTATATCAAGGAAGAACACTTGGACTTTATTTCAATTGTTTGAGGCCTTCAATTACAAATTTGATTAATTTGACTTAAAATCAGATTTTAGGTTAAACAGTTTGGCGTCCACCGTAGGGTCTTAGCAATTATTCCAGTAAATTCTAAGTACTGTTGTTTCGTTCGTTCTCACCACCATTCTCACTTGCTAATTTATTCTTTGAAAAGGATTATATGATGTCTGAAAGTGATGGCCGCATCCTTAATAAAACACCAAATGACTATCAGTAAATCCTCCCAGTGAACCAACATCGAAGCCAAGTCTCGACTGATGATCAGGTTTTCCAGTTAACCAGCGGGAGAATCCAATCCCATTAATGTAACGATCCGACTGGTCATTTTGATTATTTGCATTTTGTTCGATGGTTCAAGGGCATGAGTAGCTTCGTATGATTTATTATGACTTGCGTGTATCATCGGTTTTGTTTTCGGGTGATTCGAAATTGATTTGAAAGAATGATTCTCATTTTGGAAGCTTTAAGTTGGAAGAATTAACCGAGTTTGAGTTTTATGTATTTGACTCCGGATCAGAGTTTTGATGGTTCCGTTACACCAGGATGGTGATTTTGGACTTGGAAATATACCCGGATTTGCATTTGGAGGCTTGTAGAAGAATTTGGCCATAATTAGCAAAACTTGGCAATTCAAAGTTTCGAAAGTTCATAAGTTTGATCTGAAGTTGACTTTGATGACATCGGGTTCGGAGAATTTTTTCAGGAGTTGGAATAGATTCGTTTTCATTTGAAACTCTTGTGCAAAATTTGAGGTCTCCGAGTTGATTTGATGAGGTACGATTCGTTGTTTTGATGTTGTTATGTGTGATTTGAGGCTTCGAGTATATCCGTATTACGTTTTGAGACTTGTTGGTATGTTCGGACGGTGTCCCGAGGGGCAACCATTTTGGAGTTTGCATGCATTGCTGGATTCAGCTATTATCTGATACCTCTAGTGTTCTTCGCGATTACGAAGGTATAGCCGCGATTGTGAAAAGTATTTCTGTCTGCTAGTGGTTTTTTCTCTACGGACGCGACAGTTGGAACACGTTCGAAGAAGGTTGAGCTGATTGTTTTTCGCATTCGCACCTTGGATCACGCGTTTGCGTAGGAGAGCTGGCAGCTGGAGGTTTTTGTCTTTGAGTTCGCTTGGTCTATGTCGCGTTCGCGAAGGTTTGGTTCGGTTATACATCGCGTTCGCGAGGATTGTTCCACGAATGAGAAGGGTAATTTTGTGTCGGCTGAGTTTGTGCTTCGCGAACACGAGACTTCTTTCACGTTCGCGAAGGGTACCCCTGGAGCAGTGTATCTATTTCCAAGGTCTTGGTCATTTTATCATATTTTGAGTAATGGAGTTCGGATTTGGGCGAGTTTGGAGATGATTTTCACCACATAGACTATGGTAGCTTTTTTTTTTTTACTCGATTTTGATTATATTCCGTGATTCCATCTTCGATTTTGGCATTTGTTTGATGATTTCAAAAGAGAAATTGGGGATTTTGTCTGAACTTTTCTAAATTGAATATTTGAGATTTGAACATTGATTCGGAGTCGAATTTGGGTGAAATTAGTATGGTTGGACTCATATTCGAATGGATTTTCGAAATTTATGAGTTTTGTTGGGTTCCAAGGTGCGGACCCGGGTTGACGTTTTGGTTGACTTTGATTATTTGATTAAAGATTCAACCTTTATCATTTGGGTTTGTTTCCTATGACATTATTTGATGTTTTAGTTGTTTTTGGATAGTTTCGAGATGATCAGAGGTTAATTCGCGCGGGATGGAGTTCCTAGAGTGTTGTTTGGCTTGCTCGGTATTTGTTTTTGGCTTGTTTGAGGTAAGTATCTTATCAAAACTTAGTTGAGGCACTAGTTTCCTGAGTTATTTTGTGATAGCTACGTGCTATGGGTGCAAATATGTGTGGGGGTTGAACCCAGGTGCAAGCACCGGGGTATTTATCCATACTCGGGATAGTGCTTAGGCTATGACATACCTTGAATTGATTGATAAGCCTCCTATTGTGATATATCTCTTATTTGTACCCCCTTTTGTGAGCTATTTGAGCCATGATTGAGGTTGCATAGAGGTTAATCTCCTAATTTAGCCTGATAGCTGCTATTTTGTAATGTATTCACCTGTTTTGAGCAATGATATCACACTTGCACATGCATACACCTTAGCATGTCACTTATAGCAGTCCAGGAATAAAATTTTGATGTTCTTTGATCATGTACATGTATTATTACATATATGCTTTATATGATATGGTTTAGACTAGTAGCCTGTGACCAAGCCGGGCGAATTGTGATATTGTGCCTGTGACCATGCCGGACGAATTGTAATATTGTGCCTGTGACTATATCGGGTGGATGTGATAATGAGCCTATGACCACGTCAGATGGATTGTGATTATTAGCAAGTGAGTTGTCCGTGCAGCGCGTGAGTTCTCCATGCGGTTGTTATATTATTAGCACGTGTGTTTTTCGTGCGGATCCAGATATTGATATTATTGGCACGTAAGCTGTTCGTGCAATACATGAGTTGTCCATGCGATTGATATTATTAGCGCGTGAGTTGTCCGTGCAGCGTGTGGATACGGATCCATCCCCCTAAGGTCACCCTCTCATGTTTCTCTCTTGATGGTGTACACGTGGATTATGAGAAACCGATGGGTTTCAAGTTGATGGGAGCTCTGGGAGAGCAGGTTACTGGTTTGGTTTGATTACTGAGATTCTGATGTGGGCCTGAGAGCCGTGAGGTACTTTCTATTTGGATCGGGTTGCGCGCCGCAACAGATTAATATTTGATTATTGCATTTCTTCTTTATTGAAATATTTCTTGGCTGTTTATGTGAATTATTTGCATATCTTCCCTATATGCTGGATTATTGACTGAGTAGAGTACGTTAACGATATTTTTTGCTCCAAGGTGATCTTATCTGAAATCTCATGATTCGTTCATATTATTGTTTAGTACTTGTTGGAAGTTATAAACTGTACAGGTTATTGGAAAGTATCATTCTTGCTTCTATTACCTCACAGAGGTTAGTTATGATACTTATTGAGTACATGGAGTCGATTGTACTCATATTACACTTCTACACCTTACGTATAGATCCTGGAGCTGATGTTGTTGTGTATGGTGGGTGTGGACATTGAAGACGTACTTGCTTATCGAATATAGCTACCTGTCACGATCCAAAACTCAACATGTCGTTATGGTGCCTATCATAGAACAAGGCAAGCCGACAATCCTAAACAATTACGCTTTTGAATTTGAAAAAAATGATGAAATAAGTTTAACAATGAAATTCTCATAAATAACCGATAAGAAATACCACAACTCAATACAAAATTCCCAAAATTCGGGTGTCACTGAGTACATGAGCTTAGAATGCCAACACAGTCAAACTGCTAATGCAACTGTCTAAGGAAGGAGAGTCGAGGTCTACGAAGCCAAAGGAACTACCTCAAAAGTCTCCAAGTAGATGAAGCTCCAAATCTAGCAATCGCCGTGCCCAGAAGTACCTGGATCTGCACACAAAGTGCAAAGTGTAGTATGAGTATTACCAACCCAATGTACTCCATAAGTAACAGGATTAACCTTGGGCTGAAAGTAGTGACGAGCTCAGATATGTACAGTCCAAGTCTAGATAATAACAACGCGGATATGACAGGAAAATGACAGTAATAACTCAGAGCAAATTCATAATCAGTTTGTAGACACAACAGAAATATAGACATGCATTCAAGTTTAATAGTTTAAGCTCAACACTGATAAAATATGCCAAGTATGACTGATATGAGGAATGTTACGTCTCTTTATCGACATGTCAAATGTGCCTATCACATGTAATGCATCACAATGATAACCTCATGTACTCACACTCTCAGAGTACTCAATCTGACTATTTCAACTCTCACTCATCAGACTCAATCACTCGGCATTGTACGGTACCTGCGCTCAATGCTAGTATGTCAGACTCTGAAGGGGCAGATCTTGTACAAGCACTAATATAAAGCCAATATGGCCTGCGGCGGCGTGCAGCCTGATCCCATAATAATAATAATATACAAAGCCTATAAGGCCTACTGCGACATGCAACTCGATCCATAATAGTAATATATATAGAGCCATGAAGGCCTGCTGTGACGTGCAGCCTGATCCCTTAATAATAATACAAAGCCTATAAGGCCTGCTGCGACATGCAACCCGATCCATTATAATAATATATATAAATCCATGAAGGCCTGCTGCGTCGTGCAGCCCGATCCACAACCTCACTCACAACACGGCTCTCAAGTCCCAACTCAGTCATCAATCGCTCCAGTCTTCGGGCTCATCAATCACATACCTAAGAGCCCAAACAATGATACATGACAGAATAATAAATAGCAACTGAGACTAGAATATGATATGCAAATGATGGATATGGTTGAGTACATAATTACCATTAAAGCAAATAATCAACAGCTGAAATAATCCCAGTGGGTCCCAATAGAAGAAGCATATAGCCTAAACATGATTTCTAACATGGATTGCAGCTCAATTACTCTAACACATAGTGATTACATGAATAGCAACATGGTTTCATAACTACAGAATACCACGAAATCGACCGGGTCACAGTTACCACGATGCACGCCCACATGCCCGTCACCTAGCATGTGCATCACCTCAACACCAACCACATAATAAGTATTTCAGGGATTCACACCCTCAGAAGAAAGTTTAGAAGTGTTACGTACCTCAAATCGCACAAATCTCTACTCCACCAAGCCCTTGCCTCGTGAATCGGCATCCGAACAACTCGAATCTAGCCACAAACAACTTAATATAATCAACACAAGCTATATGAATCGATTCCATATGATAAAGCTAGGTTCTTTAATAAAATTCAAAAGTCAACTCAAAAAGTCAACTTCTGGCCCACGTCTCGGAATCCAGCAAAATTTACAAAATCTGCACATCCATTCAATAATGAGTCCAACCATACAAAAATCATCCAATTCCGATAACAAATCGTCATTTAAATCCCCAAATCTTACTCTCCAATTCCTAGTCCAAAATCCCCCAGATTCCACCTTAAAAACACATAATCTATGGGGGAAATTCAATGGGTATTCCATGTTGATAGATAAAAACGACCAAAAGTTGCTTACCTCTTGAAATCTAGTGAAAATCCCTTCCAAAATCGCCTCAATTCGAGCTCCCAAAGTCCAAAAATGAAGAAATAACTCTAACCCTTTGACTTTATGAATCTGATAGTGGTTCCACTTCTGCAGTTAAAAATCCGCGTCTGCGGAAAACACTCAACCCCTGACCTGCAGCTTCTGCGGTCAAATGCTCGCACCTGCGGCCTCGCATCCGCACCTACGCGCCTAGGCCAAAATCCAAAACTCCGCACCTGCGACCAACTTTCCGCTTCTTCGGACTAGCAGAAGCACTTCCTCTCCATGCCTGTGACACTTCCCTAGCAAGACCAAGCTCCGCTTCTGCGCCACTCCAGCCGCACCCGCGACCAATCCCACTGCAGGGACGATCACACCGGAACATCAACAATCTCAGCAATGCTTCAAGTCCAACTTTTGATCTGTTAAACATCTAAAATCCGCCCAAGGTCCCCGGGACCTCAACCAAACATCCAACAAGTCCTAAAACATGATACAAAGTTAGTCGAGGCCTCAAATCACGTCAAACAACATCAAAAACATGAATCACACCACAATTCAAGCCTAATAAAATTGATGAATTTCCAACTTCTACAATCGACGCCACAACCTATCAAACCAACTCCCGTTGATCTCAAATTTTGTACACAAGTCATAAATGACACAATAGACCTATTCCAACTTTCGAAACCAAAATCCAATCCCGGTAACCACAAAGTCAACTCTCAATCAAACTTCTCAACTCTCCAAACTTCTATTTTTCCAACTTTCGCCAATTCAAGCCAAAATCTCCTGCGGACCTCCAAATCAATATCCGGACACACTTCTAAGTCCAAAATTATCATACGGAACTATTAGGACCATTAAAACTCCATTACAGAGTCATTTACACATAAGTCAACATCCGATCAACTGTTTTAACTTAGGCTTCCAACCTTGGGACTTAGTGTCCTAATTCATTCCGAAACATCCCTGGAACCAAACCAACCACCCCAGAAAGTCATGTAACAACAAATGAGCATAGAATGAGCGATAAATGGAGGAATGTGGCTACAACACTCAAAATGACCGGTCGGGTCGTTACATTCTTCCCCTCTTAAACAAATATTCGTCCTCGAACGCGTCTAGAATCATACATGGGGTCTCAAATAGGTATGGATATCTGCTTCACATCTCCCGCTCGGTCTCCCAAGTAGCCTCCTCGACTGGCTGACCTCTCCACTACACCTTCACTGAAGCTATATTCTTTGACCTCAACTTTCGAACCTGCTGATCCAAAATGGCCATCGGCTTCACATCGTAAGTCATATCCCCATCTAACTGAACCGTGCTGAAGTGCAAAACATGAGATAGATTACCGAACTACTTCTGGAGCATGGAAACATGAAACATTGGATGTACACTCGATAGGCTAGGTGGAAATGCAAGCTTGTAAGCCACCTTTCCAATCTTCTCAAGTACCTCAAAAGGGCCAATATACCGAGGGCTCAACTTTCCCTTCTTCCCGAACCTCATAACATCCTTCATGGGCGAAACTCTGAGAAATAACTTCTCATCCACCACGTAGGCAACATCACTGACCTTCCGATCAGCATCACTCTTTTGTCTAGACTGCACCGTGCGAAGCCGATCCTGAATCAACTTAACCTTTTCCAAAGCATCCTGAACCAAGTCAATAACCAATAGCATAGCCTCACTGTCATGACCCTCCCGGCAGGCCTGCGACACGGGCACCGGACCCTGCTTGCAGAGTAACGGCGAACCCTTCATTGTAGCTAACTCGTTTTCTTTACTTATTATTTCAAACAAAAAGATCATTTAATTGGGCCTTTCATTGGAGACACACTTCGTGCACATGCATACATACAAATATCCGTGGAACGTATTACTGTGTTTTAGGCATAAGATTTACAAAACGTGTACATACCCGGACACCTGTCCATACATAACCAACATTTGTCTATACACTACTGACATTGTCTATTGAGCCTCTACAATAACAGAAATTTAAACATCCTATGTCAGAACAGGGCCCCAACATACCCAAAATGTCTACACAAAATGCATACCAAAATGTAGCAAGTTCGAAGGATGAATCTTGCTATGTCTGTTGAACTGGTAGCCTACTACGGTGGGGGAGCTCCGTCTGTCAATCTATTAGGACCTGCAGCAGGATATGCAACGTCCACGAAATAAGGACGTCAGTACGGAAAGTGTACTGAGTATGTAAGACAGGAAACACAATATAAGAGCAGCAATATAAGCATCGGAATAGAAACGTGTAACTTCGTAGCAAAGGAATTGCCTCTGAGGGCAGCTAACCATGACATGTAGTAACATTTACGTCTAATTACATACCTCTGTGACATTGTTGTATTGCCTATTTCCATCATTACCGAATTATACTTTCACCCTTGCGAGTTTGCCATTTTCATGTACATTTATATTACCGGATGCGTTACGTACTCGTTACCTTAAACCACTATCTGCGCCACTGTGGGCTTGTCATTTTTATATACATTTAATGTTACCGAAACCGTCTGCATACACGTTACCACACAATCACATACGCTTCCATGGGCTCTTTATCGTCTCATAGCATGCCTTACCCGGCCGTACTAGGCTCGGTCATAACATATGCCTCTGTGGGCTCATACCCGGCTGCACTAGGCTCGGTCATAACATATGCCTTTGTGGGCTCATACCCGGCCGTACTAGGCTCGGTCATACGAATTCAATCATACACACACACACACACACACATATATATATATATATATATATACACGTAATACATTGCGAGCTTATTTATGACTTGTGTTCTTGACTTGTTACATTTATTATCCTTTCTTTCTTATGTAATTAAGAATACCTTTTTAACATGATAGTTATGAGACTCAAGGACTTCCGGCAACGTTGTTACATGAAGCAAGAATAATCATTCCATAGAGGGAAGAACAACATAAGCAACACTAACTTCTAAGAATAGAATGTTCTTTGGGGCTCATTCGTGGCATTGTAATCAATAGGAATCGTGCCAAAGAAAGAACGGTATAGTCTCACATACCTGGTACTTATTGCGTCGATCCTCAAGCTACGCAATTTGCCACAATTCTTTAATCTACAATTAAAGAATAGCTCAATGATTACTCACTACGCGTGATAGCCATCATTAACCACAATCTCCCAAACTCATGTGGTGGTTCTCTACACCTTTCCTCCCCTAACCCTCATCAAATGTATTTACAGCACATGCAACCCAATTACAACCCCTAATAATCATGACCCATTCCGTTTATCCCCACTTATTTTGATTTCATGGCTTCTAGTCATACTCCCATAAGTTCTTACAGCATGCAACCCCCCTATCATGAATGTTTAAGGGAAAACCACATGAAAGGGAGTAGTAACTTACCTTGCATGTGAATTATTTGACCCTCTTCTTTGATTCCTCAATTTATAGGTCTTTGCCTCCAATGGGGTTCGTAAGAGGGGGAAACTCAATTAGGGTTTCCTTTAGCTCTTCATTTTCTTGCTTCCCTACTTCAATTTAGAGTTTAGAAGAGAGGGATTTGGTTGTTTTGAGGTGCGAGCTTTGAGAGGGGTCGTTTGGGGCTTTCTACTATGCTTGGACTAAGAAAAATGAAGAAGGGACGGGTTTGGGTCCCTTTTATAGGCCTGGTAATAAGTGGCACAAGTACCTGACAATTTTCAGGTTTGCGATCGCATACCCACCGCAAACAGGGTATGCGGTTCGCATTTTGGTCGCAAATCTCACCCCAGAAATCTGTTGCATTATGCGATGCAGAAGGGCTAGATTTGCGGTTCGCATTTTCAACAATGCGATCGCATTCTGGTCGCATTTTAGACATTAAATTAGCCCAGAACTCTGTTCCATTCTGCGATGGAGGGTGTCATGTTTGCGGTCCGCATTTGCGTTATGCGGTCCGCATGCTGGCCGCATATTTTACAGAATTTCAGCCTAGAACTCTGTCACAGTTTGTGACCCTGATGTTGGATATGCGGTCTGCATTTGTGCTTTGCGGTCCACATATCTAGCTATGCGACACCTTTATTCTTTTTCTTAACTTTAACCCATTTTCCGGGTTTTTGGGTCCCCTTATGTGAGCTATTTCACAGTGTATTTTAATGTTTGAATTTTACGGGTCGTAACACTCTCCCCCCTTAGGAACATTCATCCCCGAATGCATGGATCTATGAAAGGTAATATTGTAGGGGAAAAAGGGGGTTTCAGCTTTTATAGGTTTCGTTCGGATGCCAATGAATCCCAGCATTAAATGAAAGGTAATAATGAAGAGTCAAGTTCCTATTTACCTCGGGGGAATGATTCCCTTTTTCATTCGTTCCGCGTCTCCTCGGCATCTCCATTATTTACATCGGGGAACAGGTACGGATATTTAGATTTCATCTCTTCCTCTGCTTCCCATGTAATTTCCTTCATATTCCTGTTCCTCCACAACACCTTGACCGAAGCCACATCCTTTGTTTTTAGCTTGCGGACCTTCTGGTCCACTATGGCCACTGGTACTTCTTCGTAGGTTAGGTCCTTTGTGAGATGTATGTCTTGGATGGGGACGACCCGGGAAGGGTCTCCGATACATTTCCTCAACATGGACACATGGAACACCGGATGGACAAATTCCATCTCGGAGGGTAGCTCTAATTCATAAGCAACATGTCCAATCCGCCGAAGGATTTTGTACGGACCGATGTACCTCGGGCTCAATTTACCCTTCTTCCCAAAACGCATAACACCCTTCGTAGGTGAGACTCTCAGGAACACCAATCACCAACTTGAAACTCTAAATCACGACGTCGGACGTCGGAATAGGACTTTTGCCTGCTTTGTGAAGTCTTCAATCGTCCCTGTATCATTCATACTTTCTCAACGGCTTGATGGACCAAATCCGGTCCACACAGCTCAGTTTCACTAACTTCGAACCACCCAATTGGCGATCTACACTTCCTCCCATACAACGCCTCATATGAGGCCATTTTTATACTGGAGTGGTAGCTGTTGTTGTACGCAAACTCTATAAGTGGGAGATGGTCGTCCCAACTACCTTGGAAATCTAGAACACATGCTCGCAGCATATCTTCTAGTGTCTG
>MCJB01051673.1:8218-23164 GCA_002018475.1 Nicotiana obtusifolia
GGGGGAGGTAGATCGGGCGGCAGGGGTGCCGTGGTGCGGGGAGATTGGGCTGATGTGTGGGACTGTTAATGACAATTGGGGCAGGGTTAGGGAACGGCCTGAGGGGTGGAGGCAATAGGGCCTGCCGAGGTAAAGGGATGGCATGGGTGTGGCCAAGATGGGCTAGGGGTGGATGAGGGGTTGGGAGGGGAAGGGTTGCCGGGTGGATTGGAGGGGTGGAGTGGGAGTAAGAGTGGTGTGGGGAGTGTTGAAAGAGCATTTAGGAAGAAAAAAATTCCTTCGATTGATAGGAAAACATTATCCTGAGAAAAGTGAGTTCATAAGAAAAATATTTTTCAAACATTAAATCCAACTAAATATGAAAAAAATTATAAAACACTAAAATATGTTCCTCCATAACAAACACACCCTTAGGAGTCGTTTGGTTGGTAGGAATAGAGATAATAATCTCGGGATTAGATATGTGATTATCTTATCCCGTGTTGGAAAAAGTTTTGAATCTGAGATTAATTTATATCACAACTGCAGTATTATTCTATCCTACATTGAAGGTAAAATAATAATCCCGGGATTAACGGAATAATAATCATGGGATTACGTAATCTCGGGATAAAATACTACAATGACAAAGCTACCCTTTTCTAAGGATCTTCCCCCAAAGTCATTTGAAAAATTCAATGCTAAACATTGAAAGTAAAGTTTATCCCAATTTATCTAGTCTGCACCAAATATATATTTTATATTATATTACGTATATTCCTTTTTTGTCTATTGCGACCAAACACATTCACACAAGTATACGTTGTCGTCAAGTAATAGAGTAGTGAGTAGAGTATCGTTCCCACAGAGACTTATGATTAACTATTGACTGATTCAAACTCAAACAACTCATCGATTCAAGAGATTTCTCACAAAATGTATGTGACTAATTTACTATCTAAAAAATATCAAGCAATGAAATAACTAGAAATCAACCACAACACTTAAGCAATTTTGAATAAAAATCAGTAGGAGAGGATATTCCAGGGTCATAGGCTAGCTAACAATCTTGTTGCATTCTTGGATTAAAATAACTAATTGATTTATCTAGATTGTTGATTGACATGGTTGATATTATTAATAAGAATCTATCGAGTTCTTACTCGCCTATTCAAACTAACTTAATGCATATATGTCTATGGAATTAAGACTAACAAGAACTGTAACGATCCGACCGGTCATTTTGAGCTCTAGCATGTCGTTTAGCGGTTTGAGGCCTTGAGTAGCTTCACTTCAGGTATTATGACTTGTACATGTGGTCGGAATTGAATTTCGGGAAGTTCAGGATTTATTTGGAAAGAAAATTCTAATTTCGGAAGCTTTAAGTTGGAAGAATTGACTAAGGTTTGACTTTTGAGTAAACGGCCTTAGCATCGAGATTTGAAGGTTCCAATAGGTGCATATAATAATTTCGGCCTTGGACGTATGTTCGGATTGAGTATCGGATCACACGGAGAGCATTTCGGCGTTTATTATGGAAAGTTAACATTTTCGAAAGTCTAAGAATTTTATAAGTTTGGTTTGAAGTGGATTTTGATGAGATCGGTGTTCATTTGGGGTTTCGAGCCTTGAAATAGCCTCGTTATGTCAATTATGACTCGTATGTGAAATTTGAAGTCATTCCGGAATGATTTGACTCGTGCGAAAATTTGAAATTTTATATGTTTGATTCGGGGCGTGATTCATGATTTTGATGTTGTTTAACGTGATTTAAAGCTTCAAACTAAGTTTGTATTGTATTTTGGGACGTGTTGGTATATTTGGTTAAGGTCCCGAGGGCCTCAGGTGGATTCCGGGTGGTTAACAGATTGAATTTGGCCTTATGAAATTGCTGGTGGCAGCACATCTGGTGTAACCGCACCTGCGAGGTTTTGGCCGCAGGTGCGGAGCCGTAGAAGCGTCTAAGAGGGTCGTAGAAGCGGAATGGCAGTGAGTTGAACTGGTGGATGGTCGCAGGTGCAAAAAAATTTCCCACACCTGCGTGATCGCAAATGCGACCAGTGGAGCGCAGGTGCGGGCCTTGCTGGGGAGGCTGGGACTGCAGATGCGGTTGAATTTCCACAGAAATAGGACCGCACCTGCGGATGAAGCATCATAGAAGCGAAGGCGCAAAAGCGCTGGAGGGGCCGCAGAAGCGAAAGTTGAGGGACCTGAAGGGAGTCACAGAAGCGGCTAGTGGTCCGCAGATGCGAGAGGTCGCTGGGCAGTGAAGTTTTAATAAGAAACAGGATTTGGCCCTTTTCTTTTATTTTATCACTTGGTTGGGGCGATTTTGGAGAGCTTTAATGGGAGATTTTCATCAAACAATACAAGGTAAGTGATTTCCACCTATTACAAGTTAGATACATGGTTTGCATGGTGATTTAAACATGGAAATTAGTAAAAATTATAGAATTTTTGGTAGAAAACCTAGAATTTGATATTTTTGAATTTTGACCACGAAATTAGACATGAAATTGAGAATAAATTATATATTTTAGTTTGTAAGGTTATGGGTTATGTTTATCTTCGGAAAGTTTTCGGAATCCGGGCACGTGGGCCCGAGGGTTGTCTTCATCGACTTTTTGAGGAGTTGGGAATTGTTTAAATTGATTAATTATAGGCATTAGCATGTATTTTAACTAGTTTGCATGTTGTTTGAATAGTTTTGGATCGACGAGCATCGGTTTGAGGTGTTAGAGAGGCCTTGGAGCCGGTTTAGGAATTTCGGAGCGAGGTAAGTCTCCTGTCTAACTCTGTGAGGGGGAAACTACTCCTAGGTGATGTACTTGTTATGTGTTACTTGTTGCGGGGGCTACGTACGCACCAGGTGACGAGAGTCTATGCGTAACTAGATTCACGTTATGTCCGGGTAGACTTAGGTTCTGTACTATTTGAGTCGTATCTTGCCTATTAAATTCCTTCATATTACATTGCGACTTGAGACTATACTTGTGTAGAGTGATAGACTTGCTATTGTAGAGATTTGACGGGCTTCATGATATGTCGCGAATTTAATTGTACTCTCCTTACGAAATTCTCCTGCGGTATGCATTCTTATCGAAATGTTCCCTTAAAAATTTGTAACTCACATTACTATTCGTGAGAGGGGTCGAGGACCCGTCAAACATTCTTATTCTAATGGGATCGGGTCGTTTGCCTCGGCAGGATAGATACATCTATGGTTCGTTCCGTTTGACCCTCAGCAATGCGCACACTATGATGGATCGGGTCGTACACCTCGGCAGGATTTATGTACCACACTCTCATGGAGCGGGCCGTTCGCCTTGGCAATAAAATAGAGGTATGGCAATGTTGGGGTCGTACACCTCGGTATTTATACAAAATACTCTTATGAAATCGTGCATAGTAATTGGCAAGAAGCCAGCATATTTGTGAGCTTTTCCTGATTGAACTATGACGACCTATCTGGTAAAGTCCATTATATATACTCCGATTGATGAGGTAGCTACTAGCTGAGAGTTGATTTATTGCTGAGAGGAGGATTGTGCAACGTATTATTCTTGTTACTTCATTTATTTTCTCGAAGTGACACATATTTACCTCTACTGTATCTGTCATATTGGACCACTAATAAGTGTTGATGTCGGTTCCTCATCACTACTTCTATGGGGTTAGGCTAGATACTTACTGGGTACGCGTTGATTTACGTACTCATTCTACACTTGCTGCACTTTTTGTGCAGGTACATATATGTCCGGTGGTCTTTGGGAGCAAGGGCACGACTATTACGAGGACTTTACCGTGAGTTGCATTTTATGTTACGATCCGCAGCCTGTAGAGTCTCCATCAGAGTTATTTATATTCTCCTGTCTAATTTGTATTTTAGACAGATGTTGTACTTTATTATATTTCCTAGTTGATGCTCGTGCACTTGTGACATCGGGATTAGGGGGGTTCCTTCAGGTTATTCATCATGGTGGTTCATGTAAATTATTTATTTACTCTGTAAATTCTATTTTATACTGTTCAATTAAGGAAAATTATGATTTCAAAATACTAAAATGAGTAATTAAATTGTTAAATCACTGTTGGCTTGCCTGACGGCAGTGTTAGGCGCCATCGCGACCTATAGTGATTTTGGGTCATGACAGCTTGGTATCAGAGCATTAGGTTCACTTAGGTCTCACGAGTCATGAGCAAGTCTAGTAGATTCTTGTGGATCGGTACGGAGACGTCTGTACTTATCTTCGAGAGGCTACAGGGCTGTTGGGAGCACTTTCCTTCTTGATTTCCTCATCGTGCGGTTTGATTCTATTGAGGCTTGTGCCTTTATTTTCTTCATACTCAATCTTATGCGACGTGAAGCGCTTGCTATCAAATGGGCATCGAGTAGTTGTGGTGGTACTGCAAGCTTGGTGCAGGATGTTTTTCCCCTGCGTGTTCGGGCAGGCTATTATCGTCTCCTTGGAAGGATGTTCTTTTGTTCCAGCTCAGTATCTGTATTTTCTATGGTTTCGAGACTGTGCACGGATTGCTATGATGTCTTTGCGTTGTTATTGGACAATGTTGGTGTAATGGTAAGGTGCTCGTTTGTGTGTTGAGGCAGTGAATGGCTTGAAGAGAGATTTCTCAGTGCATGATTAAGGGGTTCAGCATTTAATTCCAGCGGAGGAAAGGCAATCGGACTATAGATGTCCATGTTTAGTTGATAAAGTAACGAGACTTGATATTTTCGAGCGTGGTGGGTTTTTTATTGTGATGCGGTGTTATCGTCCTTGTTCGAACGCACTAAGGTTCGTTGGCGGTATGGTCTTCTTGATTTGCCTTCGGGGCAGGGTGTTGCGAGATGGTGCCTGAGGTGCGGTTGTCAGAGATAGCGCTGTGCAGCGGTTCGGGATCGAATTGGTAGTTCTAATGTTGATAGCTCGAGGAAGATGATTTTCAAAGAGGCTTAGAGTCGGTAAAAATTTATTGGTTCAGGTGCTACAAAGATGGATTTCGATTTGATGCAAGATTTGAGCAGCGAAGTATGAGGAAAGACATGGCAGGAAGTGTTTCGTGGTGGTTGACGTAATAGCAGGTCAAGTATGAGAAGCAGAGGTTGAGAAGTTGCTTAAAGGAGATGGTTTAACCGAAGTAAGAGTGACAGATTAGCATGTGAGTTCTTAGTTGAGTTAGTAGCTTCTTTGTTTGATTTAGTAGCATCTTTATATGTTTTAGTAGATAATAAGCCTTTGAATTTCTTAATGCCACGGTTCTTTCCAAAGGTAGTTGTTGTGTGAACCGGGTGACTCGTCTCAACGATGGATGGCGTGACAACCTTCATAAGGGTTTGAGTCTGTTTTTGGTGTTTAGGTAATAATAGTAGTAGTAATGAATTAAAAGACCTAATTGAGTCATGCTCGAAGAGTCAAATGTGCTTCAATTGGTACTAACACACTTAACTACATGCTTATGGTTAAAAATAAAGTTTTTGAAAGAAATACCTCTAGTTAGTGATTTTGTGACTCTTGAGTTGACTTTGGCAACCATCGAGTGGTTTAATTGAACCATAGTGATTTTTAAACTTGAATGTGGTTGTTGTGGGCCCGACTCTGTCCTCTTTAACAATCCGGTTGCGTGAGAGGTAAGATGCTTTGTTGCTAGTCCAAATACCCGTGCGAAAGGTCTAGAACTTACCTCGAATGTGTTTCAAGGCGAAATCTTAAGTTTTTCTTGGCTTGAGAAGTGATTGTAGGCTTTCCTTGGCTCGTTTCAGTTTTCTATTGCTCACTAATGTTGTGATCCCTAGTCAACCCCCTTGAGCCTCGAGCCTTTATCATTTGACAACCATGTTACAAGCCTTTACCCGTTTGGTCGTGACCCTCTCTTAGCACCTCGAGCTTTCCTTAACACTCTTGTGAAACAATTGGCTAAAAACATAAGTTTTGGAGAGAGACGAGGAACCTGAAAAAGGTATCAAGGCACAAAAAGAGAAAAGAAATTATGAGAAGAAAAGGCAAGAAAAGAAAAGAGCAAAAAGAAAAATACGAAATAGTGAATAAGTTGAAGGGATTCAAAGAGAGGTAATGATCCCAAACATGAAGAAATCAAAGAGGGAGAAAATGAATGTAATGATCAAGAAAGAGTGATGTTAAGTCTATCTAGTTCCCCAAGGAAAAGAACGTACCTCAAAGAATTGGCAAAGTGTGAGCCGAGAAATGAAAAATGGAGTGCTTAAGGAAAGGTGTAACCACTCACCCATATTATATCCAACCATATTCCAAAAGCCTTCATTACATCCCGAAATAAGTCCTATTTGATTTCAAGCCGAGTGAGCTTACATCAGTGGCGATCTACATGAGGGGCAACTAAAATTCTTAAGGGAGCAGGAAAACGGAAAGTAGAGGAGGAAGAGTTTGAAGTCCACCATAACCTACATGATAGAGCAAGAGTCTTTGATGAGTAAAGTCAACTTTTGATGCTCAAATGTCACATTAGAACTATATGTGCATAAATGTTTAACTTGTCGCCTTGTTGATAATACATGGGTAGTGTGGGTGATTGTTGGTCCCAACTGATGTGTGGATGGCTCACCTTCGACTCGCTGAAATGACCCTTAACTTTTGGAGGCGGGAACTAATTTATTTGCTTGAGGACAGAAAAGACTTAAGTTTGGGGGAGTTGATAAGTGGGGATTTTGACTACTTATTAGCGCATTTTAGCTTTTGTTTTAGTCTAAAAGCATTGAATTGTATTCCCGAAACTAATGAAATTGTGCAAAATTGCAGGAATGCTGGAAGTTGGGCCCCGAGATAAAATCCGACTCAAAAAGGAGCAATCCAAGATCAAGGTAATAAAGGGCACAGAAGCACACAATGTGCGGTCCGAAGATGGAATTTTGCGGCGGCAGAAGATATTGCGGACCGCAGAATTTCATCTACGGCTGCAAACAAAGAAAGAAAAATTAGCAGGCATTTTTGCAAATTGTGGACCTCACATGAATTGTGCGGCCACAAAGCTGGGCTAAGGGTTGAAGATTAGAGAGTGTGCAAAAAGACCAAGTCCAGAGCCTCGGTGAATTGCGGACCGCACAAGATTTGTGCGGCCGCAAAAGATTGCTTTGCGGCCGCAATCCTAATATTGTGGACCGCAGAAGAGTGCCTTGCGGCCGCAGTTCTAAATCAGTAGACCGCAGAAAAATTACCTTGCGGCCGCAATTCAGAAATACGCGGCCGCAGAAATCCAGCTCATGCCATATGAAGAAATCTGCGTACCGCACATGAAATTATGCGGTCGCAGAACTTCCCGGGGGGTATTTTTGTCCGAGATTTTTAACCTTGTATAAATAGACGAGTTTCAAAAAAATTAGGTCAAGTTTGAACCTCTGAAACACTGTAGCCCTTTTTCTTTTCCATTTTAGGAAGTTTACTTTGTTTTAGTGTATTTTCAATAGATTTAATCAATTTAAGCTTTCATTATGAATTTAACTAGTCTTTCTTCTCTATTTTCTTCAAACCCAATTATGAGTAGCTAGATTTCTATTAGAGTTGTGACCCAACTCTAGTGTGTAAACCTTATGGGTATCTAATTTAGTGCTCATTCATGATAGGATATTTATTATTTAGCTTAGTTCATGCTTTAATTGTGGAATTAATGATTGCAAATATTAGTTCATGCCTATTTGACTTAGTCTCTACTTGAAAAGAGAGACTTAGTCTAGGATAACTTAGCTAACAAGGAATTAGGTCAATTGAGAGATTGATGAACCCAATTAAAAGATTCAACCTAGACATAGTAATAACCCAACTTGAGCTCTTATCAACTGTTTTAAGTTATACCCATTTGGTCTTGAGAAAGCTAAATTGGGCAAAACCACTCTCTGATCGAGAGATATTGAGTGGGTAATTTAGAGTTGATAGCTATAATACACCTCAATCAAAAAAACAAGCATTAAATTCTTTATCCCATTAGGCAACACCTAGATAAAGGTCATAGCCCTAGGCTTTTTATTCATTTGGAAAAAAACTTAAAAATAATTTTCTCTAGTCTTCTTCATTTATTTCGAAATCAATAGAGTAAAATTATAAATAGAACACAAATCTTATTTTGGAAGTGCAATCTAGATAATCCAATCACTCACATTAAAATATATACCCCTAACTCCCATCTTAGCTCCCTATGGATTCGACCCCGATTCTTAGTTGGGTTTTTATTATTGCAAACGACTGTTTCATACCTCTTTTGAGGTGTGCTTTGTACGTGACCAGAGACGTACCGCCCATATGGCACGAAGTCCCTATGACACGCGATAGCAGCACCACTAACAAGTTTCAAACAAGGCCTCAGTTGCAAAGGTGCCTGTTGTGATCCTTCGGTAACTTGTTTCCCTTTAGCTTGCCTAGAAGAACCTTCACCATGCTTGCATTTTTTGGGAGGGGGAGCAGTAATGGAGGACTTTCCCACCCCTTTTCCTTTTGCGGAACTGTCATGAACCATAGCAACCTACACATGACAAACACAAATGTGAGAAAAAATCAAGAAATTCGCCTACGGTCATTGTGAGAAGCCAAGATGACCCCACACTTAAAACCGAAGGCTATGTATAATATACTCACAAGAGTGATTCAAAGTTCACCAATATTTCATCACAAGGCGATAGGTACTCAAGACTTTCCCATGCCACACAATTCAAGTAGTCGAACATGGCCATAACTAAACAGTAGTGCAAGCAAGCAATACTAGAGTCCAATTTACTACACTAGTCTAGAACATGAACTACTTCTTACAAGAGGTTCCTACAAGATACATTGCTCCCAAACATTCCACACTTCGCCCAACCTCATGTACAACTACACGCGGCTACTCAGAATTCACCGGTGTTCAATTCACTCTTTTAGGCATTTTAGCAAACACCTTATGTGTATCAATTTTGCTTCTCTTACTTCAATAATGGTGGAGCAAGGTGGCCCTCCCGAATTTAAGCGAAGAAGAGGGAATTGTAGTTTACTACTTCAAATACAACTTCACAACTAATATTTGCAACCAAATCCATGCATATTAGGACCACCATAACAACATGACATGTCAAAGAAACCTATGGGATTCGGGGGTCGTTTGAGAAGGAGGGCTGGAAAACACACAAAAATTCACAACATACAAGAGAAGAAGAATATGAGGAACATACCTTTGAGTCTTGAGAAGAGAACACACAAGCATTAGTGGAGAATTTGAGAGAGAGAGAGAGAGAGGGGAACGGGCAGAAGGGTTTGGAGAGTAACTGGGAGAGAGAATGAGAGTTTGGGTTTAGAGTTATGTTAATTAAATTGGGGGAATGGGTTGGGTTATTATGTAGTGTATATGGATACTCGAGTCGGGTAATTGGTCAGGTCCTAAAGAAATCAAAAAAAGAAACAAACAAAAATTTTAAAAAAAATTTAACTTATCTAACCCCCTGCCCAGCGCCCCATGCTGGGCCTGGCGCTAGGGGTTATGAACGCACTGGTTTTTGCGCCCCAAGCAATGTGCGCGCTGGCCTGGACGCTGGTTCGCCGGAAATTTCTTTTTTTGTTTTAAACACCTCCTACCCGAGCACTCACTACATACATTATATACTTCCCTACACCATTCCCGCCTATGATTGCTATAACTACAAACAAAAAAAACTACTCTACTCTAACTAAAAGAAAACAAAAGCTAAGCTACGAAGCATTAAAAATTGTGTTGCCTCCCAACAAGTGCCTGATTTAACGTCGCGCTACGACTCAACACGTTTTTCAAGTATCGGCCAAGTCAATCGAGGTCTTGTGAGGTGCAATGTCACCACCCCAATATGTTTCACTCGCTGCCCATTTACCAAGAAGGTACCACTTGAGATCATATTAAGCAATTCCAATGCTCTATGAGGCCTCACACTTACCACCACGAAAGGACCTGCCCATCGAGACTTGAGCTTTCCAGGGAAAAGCTTCAACCTCGAATTAAACAAGAGAACTTCTTGACCAGGCTCAAACTTGCGATGCTGGATGTGCTTGTCATGCCACCTCTTGGTCTTTTCTTTATACAATTTTGGCATTTTCATAAACCGAAACTCATCAAGCTCATTGAGTTGTAATAACCTCTTCTCTCCGGCTAAATCTATATTAATATTTAGCTTTTTAATCGCCCAATAGGCTTTGTGTTCAAGCTCGACGGGCAAGTGGCACGCCTTCCCATAAACCGACTTGTACGGAGTACCTATGGGGGTCTTGAATGCAGTTCGATATGCCCATAATGCATCGTCAAGCTTTCCCGCCCAGTCCTTCCTTTTTTTGACTTATCGTTTTCTCCAGAATCTGCTTCACCTCTCTGTTTGACACTTCAACTTGACCACTCGTTTAGGGTGATAGGCAGTGGAAACTTTGTGCTTAACTCCATACATTGCTAGAACGTTATTCAACAATTTGTTACAGAAGTGAATTCCTCCGTCAATTATCAGCACCCTTGGAGTCCCAAAGCGTGTGAAGATATGCTTCTTTACAAAGTTTACACCTTTGCGTCGTTAGTAGGAAAAGCAATGGCATCCACCCACTTAGACACGTAGCCGACCGCTAATAAGATGTACCTGTGACCATTAGAGTATGGGAACGGTCTCATGAAATCAATCCCCCAAACATCAAAGAGCTCTACTGCCAGAATATTTTGCAAAGGCATCTCGTGCTTCTTCATGAATGTTCTGGTTCTTTGGTACCTGTCATGCTTCTTAAAAAGGCGTGTGCATCTTTAAACAATTTTGGCCAATAGAAACCCGATTGCAGCACTTTTTGGGCGATTCTATCCCCACCGTGATGACCTCCATATGGAGACGCATGACAGTCATGCAATATTGCATTCATCTCCTCCTCAAGGACACACCTTCGTACCAACTGATCTGCGCACTGCTTATATAGGAATGGCTCGTCCCACATGTAGAGCCTCACATCATGTAGAAATCTTCTTCCATTATCGGGTGTCAATTCTGGTGGCGTCACCCCACTTGCAATAAAATTCACGTATTCTGCATACCACGGGGCTTCACTTGAGGTGTTTGCCAATAACTACTCATCTGGAAATGTCTCCTTAATCAAACCTCCCTCAGCCACATGGTTCTAATTTTCTAATCTGGACAAGTGATCAGTTACTTAATTCTCTGTTTCTTTTCGGTCTCGGATCTCCAAGTCAAATTCTTGCAGGAGGAGGACCCATCGAATTAGCCTAGGCTTGGCGTCTCTCTTTTCAAACAAGTACCTTATAGCTGAGTGATCTGTGTAGACGATGACTTTGGTTCCCACTAGATAGGATCTGAACTTGTCAAACGCCCACACCACTGCAAATAACTCTTTTTCAGTAACAGTGTAGTTCTTCTGGGCTTGATTCAGAGTCATGCTGGCGTAATAAATAGAGTGAAAATTTTTATCCCTCATTTGCCCCAACATAGCTCTGATTGTTATGTCACCCGCATCACACATCAACTCAAATGGTTGCGCCCAATCCGGGGCAATGATAATTGGTGCAGTCACCAATCTTCCCTTCAGCTCCTCAAATGCTTTCAGACAGGCATCATCAAACTTGAAGGGAATATCTTTCTCAAGAAGCCTGCACAAAGGAGAAGAAAAATTTGAAAAATATTTAATGAAACGACGATAAAACATGCATAGCCCAAGAAACTGCAAATTCCCTTGACGGATGTCGGTGGGGGCAATTTTTCAATCGCCTCCACTTTTGCTTTGTCCACCTGCAAATCATTTTTGGACACCGTGTGTCCCAAGACTATGCCTTGTTATACCATGAAATGGTACTTTTTCCCAGTTTAGCACCAAGTTTGTCTCTTCACACCTAGTAAGCACTTTATCAAGGTTCATTAAACAATTATCAAAAGGACACCCAGACACAGAAAAATCATCCATGAACACTTCTACAAATCTTTCAACCATGTCAGTAAAAATAGCCATCATACACCTCGCAGGTGCATTACAGAGACCAAATGGCATTCTCTTAAACGCATATGTGCCATAGGGACATGTATATGTAGTTTTCTCTTGGTCCACTGGTGCTATAGCAATCTGATTATACCCCGAATAGCCATCTAGGAAACAATAGTATTCATGTCCAGCTAATCCATCAAGCATTTGATCAATAAAGGGGATGGAAAAGTGGTCATTTCTGGTGGCTTTATTTAATTTTCTACAATGTATGCAAATTCTCCACCCAGTCACAGGTCTTGTGGGAATCAGGTCATTATTTTCATTAACCACTATAGTCATCCCCTCTTTCTTAGGCACAAATTGGATGGGGATTACCAATTTGCTATCAGAGATTGGAAATACAATACCTGCATCAAGCCACTTAATCACTTTTTTTCTTACCACCTCCTTCATGATTGGATTTAGGCTGAGTTATTGCTCTACACTCGGCTTGTGCCCTTCCTCCATGAGGATTTTATGCATGCAGAAGGCTAGACTAATGCCTCTAACATCAGACATCGTCCATCCAATTGCTCGCTTATGCTCATGTAGCACTCTTAACAGCTTTTCTTCCTGCAATTTAGACAAGTCAGAAGAAACAATAACAGGGAGAGTGTCAGAACCACCCAAATAATCATATTGAAGGTGAGGGGGCAAGGGTTTAAGTTCCAATTTTGGAGCTTCTTCAATAGACGTCTTTGGAGGAGGCCCACTTGGCCTATTTAGGGGCTCAAAGGGGTTTAATCCCTGCATGTAAACTCAAGATGCATCTAGTATATGCATCATCTCCTCAACCTCGTCATCAATTTCCAAGCTATCGAACAGCATGAGTGCTTTCTCTAGAGAATCGTCTAGATATACACTCGTGTCGATAAGTTGCTCATCCACCTCCACAACAGATATCATAGAGAGCTCCTCATAATGGTGGGGAAGTTGGATCGCCTTGTAGACATTAAAAACTGCTTCCTCATTGTCCACCATCATAATCATCTTTCCCTTTCTCACATTAATAATTGCATCACCTGTAGCCAAGAGAGGTCATCCCAATATGATTGAAACTTGTTCATCAGCCTCATAATCTAGGATAATGAAGTCTGCTGGGAAGATGAATTTCCCAATTTGCAGCAACACATCTTCAATCACTCCTTCAGGGTAGGCTATGGATCTATCCGCCAGTAGCAACATCACAGTGGTTGGTCGTGGAAATCCCAGACCCAACTACTTGAACAAGGACAAGGGCATCAGATTTATGCTCGCCCCTGTGAGCACTTGATTTTTACCGTACCCGAAATACTTTTATAAAAAAAAATTACTAAGTAATTCTTAATTAATTATTAGTCATTTTAGGGTGTTATTAGTTTTAATTACTCATTTGTTAATTAATTAATTCATGAAAATACTCAAAAATATCATGCATTGCATTCAGTGTTTAGGTTGCATTTTAGAATTAAGTTAGTAACTAATCGAAAATCAAAAAAAATGGTTCAGTTATATTTTTCCTTAGTTTCTAATCTTTAATTAGCAAATTCAAGGATTATTGTAATCATGGTAAAATAATCAATTCATAAAAAATTCAAAATGTCACGCAAATTGTGAGAAAATCATAAAATGGCCCACTTTACACTTCCCTCAATTTAATCATGGAGTCAGAGGTTATTTTAATTTTTATAAATAGGTAATTAGATTAATCTTTCATTGAAGTAAATTAGAATTTTTATAACTAATTAGTTTAATCACAAAATTAAGAGAGTAATTAAAGATAGTTAATACAATTGAAGGTAAATAAATGGAGGAGTTCGAAATTGGGCCAATGGCCAAATCTGAAAAAATTGAACTGAGCCCAAATCCCCAAGCCCAAAACCGGCCAGCCCAACCTCTTTTGTCCTTGCCTCATCTAGACCGTTGATCACTATGAGATCAACGGCCCAAAATCGTCCTCATCTAAATATAAAATGTTCTTAAACTAACCCTAAACCTAATACCCTTCCCAGCCCATCCGCCGCTGCCACCCATAGCCCAGCCCCCATCTGCTGATTTTCGCCACCAAACTCGCCCTAAATCGGACCGTGGTCCCCTCCCCTTCTGCCTCACGTACTAACCCTAACAAAACCTGACGAAAACTCGTACACTCGAGGGTTTTGGCACCATTTGGGACCACACTCGGAACAAATGGGGGCCGTGGATTGATTATTAATCAATCCTCGCCTCCATTTGTCCCGGATTCGGTTTTGAAAAGTGTTTTGGATTTTTCGACAGAGGTGAGTTTTCTTCGATTTTTCTTTTTTTTTCGTTTATTTTCCGGGGTTTCTTGGGGAAAAGGGGTGTTTGGGGGGTTTACTATAAATAGTTCGAAGTTCTTCATTGTTGGGGTCGGTTTTTTTTTTGGAGAGAGCTTTAAGAAATTTTTACGGTGAAAACAAAAACTAAGGACAGAGAGTCTTGAACTTTTAAAGAAAGAAAGTAAAAAAAAAAAAAAACGGAGGGAGCTTGAGGTCGAAATTTTGGGAGTGGAAATTTGTTTGGGAATGAAGGGGTCTGAATTTTTTTTAAAAAAAAAAAGAGACAGAAGCTGAGAAAAAGAAGACGGAAGGGAAAGAGAGGAAAAAACAGAGTTAAGGTCTGAAAAATTGAGAGATAAAGAGTGAAAAACAGTGAGCTAGAAAAGGAGTCTGAAAATTAGAGAGGATTGGAGAAAAATAGAAAAACAAATCATTTGATAGAGAGATCCGGGGTCTAAAGAAAAGCTGTTGCCTCTCAGTGCCGCTGCTGTTCCTCTGTTGTTCGCTGTCTCATTAGGAGCTGTTCACGGGCTACATAGGTATGCTCAAACTCACTGTAATTAAGCAATGTAACGAATGCGTATTAATGTATTATTCAAATCTGTTTAATGATATGTACGCCTGTGCTACGGTTCCTGTTTTGCTGGTTCGTTTATGTTAATTCATCAAGTGTTTGAATCGAATCCTAATGAGTCGTAGTGATTTGGAAGTTGTTCGCTGTCTTT
>MCJB01051673.1:35399-55881 GCA_002018475.1 Nicotiana obtusifolia
GATAGATATATATATATATATATATATATATAAATCATTTGATAGACTATTAAAATAGTAGGAAAAAATATTTCCAACCAATTGTATGTGTCCAGGTATGGCTTAGTATTATGTTTATAAACTAAACATATTTAGGCATTAAGAATACACTCAGTATAATTGTCATCTTTCCCTTTTACGAGACAATACATAATGCTAATTGAGTAAATCCAAAAGAAGTAAGATTCCACATAAAAGAAATGTGTAGCAACAAGTTGAATTTTTAAACAGTAGGTTGTAGATATATACATCGCAAGTGGAATTCAATCTTGAAGTTAGGTACTTCATGCCGAAAACGTATTAAGAAATGTAGCTCAAACTAACAATATAAAATGAGAAGATAAGTAATAAAATAAGAGAAGAAGTGATAACTTTTTTATTTTATCAAGTGTTCAAGTATGTCCCATATCACATTTCATGCCTCTATTTATACTATTACAAGAAGGTTACAAAATGATTGTCTTAAACATGATATTAATAATTGAGATCATGGGAAGGGTTATGGAAGTGTGAGAGTTATCACTATAGTGATGAGTAGTGAGACGTTACTTACATCATGGGTGAAAGTAGTGAAAGTAGTAAACATCTACATTTACTAATAGTTATACAACACTTGCATCTATCTTATTTTAGTTACCTCATTATTTAATCAGTCTAATTAAATATTAAAAACTAAAATCTTAGAATTGGTAATTTTGGAGAAGTGGGTAACTAATGTAAAACTAAGGAAACATGGTTCTCGTTCTGCCTAAGAAAGAAAAAACAAAGTTCACCATCATATATAATTTTATCTAAGGAGAGAGGGTGAAGATAAGAAACTTACTCTCTCGGTTTCAATTTATGTGACACACTTTCTTTATTATTTTATTTCAAAAAAGAATGACATGTTTTAATATTTAAAAATAATTTAATAAACTTTTCATCTTATTCTTAATAAGAACCTTTTATAGTCATACAAATATTATAGCCCTACGAGATTTTACACATTAAACTTTTTAACTTCACAAATTTCAAAAGTCTTTTTTTTTTTCTTAAATTTCATGCCGAATCAAACTACTCATATAAATTAAAATGGAGGAATTATAATTTTTAAGTTTGATCAAGAAGCATAAAGTTAGCTATCCATCGAACTTATCGAGAATTTGACATCAATCATGGTAAATTTTATTGATATAGCCTTCTTATTACGTTTATAACTGTGAAACTTATGAAGGTTTAAGATAACAAAATTATGTATATGCATAGTGCATGAGACAGATTGCGGAATGTTTGCAATCTATGAATGTTAATGAAAATTCTTACACACCTTAGAGTATTTTGAGAGTAAACTGACCAAGACAGAAAGCCTCGAGTATGTTTATCACTTTTTCGTTTTTGATTAAACTTGTGAGGCATATATTTTGAAAACTTCTAAAACTGCAGAAAAGATACTGTAGTTAAAAAAAGATTTTGTGGTTAAGGGAATAATCAAAATGGAGGTTCATCTAATCAATTCTGTTCAAAAGCATATTCTTGCTCAGTAATGCCGTGACATAAGGCCTACTGGTAAATCATATTCTTCTTCTTCTTTGTTTTTTTGACAATGTCGGTGTCTGACCAACTTGCGCTCACCTTGACCATTCCACCAGATATAGATCTTAAACATTCAACCAGCTTTAATATCAAGTAACTCTACCCATAAGGTTTAGGTAGATGAAAAGAAGCTATAGATCAGTTTTTGTCTCCACAAAAATTTGAACCTTAATCTTCTGTGTTTTTCACCCACATCATTGACTCAAAGCTAAACCTAGTTCTTAAATGTAAGAAGCAAGAAACATCTTTAACTAACTAAATTTCTTTTGCAATTTAGCTACTTCAAAGAGAAGGCGAAGTACACAATTCGCTCGATACAGAGAGGTAAAAATCAGAAGGAAAAAAAAAAAAGGTGAACAGGTACTGCATGTGAGCATACTGCCAAGCTTTTACACAGCACCAATTAGCGACCTAAATTTGTTATGGATAACTGATGATTTTACACGCAAGGGAAGGACATAGCCAAGCTTTTCCACAGCACCAATCATGATGGGATGCCAAAAGAAGGCCAATGCAAACTACAGGAGGACGCACGCAATTCACAATAAATGTACAGCCTTCTTTCTGCAATTCAAAACAAACAGTGCACTGCCTGAGGAAGAAGTGCTAGACAATGCTCCATTCTGTCCATTTTCTTCACCAAAGAATTATTACAGCAATAGAGTTGATATTAGTATCACAATGCATGGAAACATAAGTTTTTCAAATCTCAGAGCAGCTTGGTAATCTGAAGATCCTCGATGGTAATAGGGATTTACTCTCGATGTCTGCGCCAGCTTTTACTATCACCCTCAAGACCTTCAACGGGGACAACCAAGATATACTTATACAGCTGGACTTCTGATGCTGTCGGTTGGGAGGTATTGCATGGTTGTATACTATCTTATTACTTCCCAGTGGTATTAGCATGGCATCATGCTCAGTCTGGATGGTTTGACAAACATACAACAACAATATACCAGCTAGACAGCATCCACTGCATTCCACCATCACTCACAACCAATCCTCTTCACTGCTCCCAGTACACACAAGAACCTGGGAGCAGAATCTCTCCTCCTAACTTCTTTGCTACATTTTGCAGGTTCCAGAGATTGTCTCAGATTGTTGAGGCATCTGCATGGAATGGTCTTACCATCCCAAAAACCGTGCTTCTACAAATCCATCAACAGAAGATCATTTCACAGCAAGATCAAGCTGTACTGTTTCTGCAAAACATCTGACTATGGCTGGGGTGATTTTGAGGGTACGCACTATTTGTTTGTGGTCGTGTCAATTCCCAATGGTATTAGCATGTTACCATGCTCATTCTGGGGGGTTTTCGGCTACTTACAACAGAAACACTACAACAATGCAGCCTTCAGTATAAAACAGGTGCAAAAATTTGGAATATATCCTTACATTGCTCTACACAGCTTCAGCATTATAGGACTATTAGAGCAACATAAAATGCTTGTCTTCTTCAGCGATCTGCTGCACTTACTGCAAACTACGTCTCACGCAAAGGAAGCTCATAATTCTATGCTCTACAACAACTTTGATGCTGGAATTTCATTTCTTCAGTACCAAATTGAAGATACCAGACATGCGATGTTGTTTGCAATATGTGGGTGAAGTCATTGTCGTCAGCAACAATTGGATGTTTCAAATTATTAGCTTTGTACTTTCCATTAATCGTTATGCTACTGCTACACTGTATTTGGTAGCAATAGCCATTGGCTTTTGTTTTATTATTTTATTTAACTTGGACAATGTGTACCTTTCATAAAATAGCTACTAGGTGAATAACCTAGTAGTATATTTGCTAAAAGAAAAGAATGTGAGCATACTAGTACTAGGGAAAACAGTCATAACACTGCAACATGATAACATTGGAGATCTTGAACAAATTCCAGCATAAGAATGTCAAGGAAACAATATCAGCTAATACCTTAACCTATATAATATGTACATATAAATCTGTTCGAAATCCGTAGCAGATAGAAAATTGAAAGACAGGATCGTAAATCATGTATGCAGTGAACTCGTCAAAATTGTAAAATATAAAGCTCAGCTAGAATTCATTTATATCCTGACAATCTCAAGCCCTTGCCAGAAAGCTGTACTTACGAGCTATATGACAGTAAAGTTACGAGGTGAATCTAGTTCCAACACACCCTAGAGCATGGACCAGAAAAGAAGTTTTTCTTTTTGTGTAAAATATTGAGTTTCATAACATATAATTATCCAAAGAGTCATAGAGAACAATGAATAATCTCATTATTAGGGAACACATTTTGCAAGCCATTGAAATATGATTATTGCAAGTGTTATTCGCCAATACAAAGATCAATGTACTGCAACCTTACAAAGAGGAAACAACGGGCTTAAGAAAACAACTTGACCCTTCATAAGCTGCTGTCACAACATACTCTCTGTAAACCACCGATAGTATTAATCTTCATCATCATCTGCAACAAAATTTCCAGCCAGATTAGAACAAATGAAAAACAAGAGCCCAAAGAATCTAGCAACGGAAAACACACAACATAAGGGAAAGCCACGCCAACAGAAAAATAGAATCCAAGAGAGCAACTTTCAGAATGCCCACACCTTAAAGCATACTGACACAAACATGAAACAAAAAGTTGATTCTATTTCATGGTTGAACATAAGGGCAGTCGCATCCTTTCTCCATCAGTTATGTTGAGCCTTTGGTATCGTAATATGCTTCTATTCTTTATCAAATTAGGTAGAGTAGTGCGCTTCTACTCTTCATGCCTAGTTTTCTAAAGGGTCCCCTGATTTTAAATATAAATTTCATAAGTCATTTTCATGCATTGCTTACCAAAATGTTGAAATCCCTTTTTTTCTTTGATAAAGTAAAAAATGGATTTAACATTTTAATAAGCAATAGGCTTATGGCATTTATATCTAAAAATGTTCAAAATCCATAGAATGAAAAATGGAGAACATATTAACTGCGCTAACTTCTTGCTTTTGTTAGTTATAACAATATAGGGGCTTTTAATCAGCAACACTGATTACAATACTTTTTATTGCCTGATGCTTATACTGCTATTTGAACCACAAACTGATACAACAAACACCTCCGTACAAGTGATTTGTTAACATATTTAATAATAAGTACCAGTATTTGGATAGGATTTGAATCCGGGATCTTAATCTCAGGGTCTAAACCCGAATCATTGCTTCAATGCTAGACAAAGGACATCAAGGCATCAGCATTCCACAGCTATAGCTCACTGTACTGGAATCCACATCGCTTTCAGAAATAATTGAGTTTATTCAACTCGACAACCTCGGAAATACATGGGAAATTACTTACAGCTTTAGAAGTCTAACCACAAAAATTAGGATTTCCTATGACATATTTCCTAATGTCTTCCTTTTCAAAATTTACACCATGTCATTTTATTTCTTGTACAAAAAAAACTCCCTATGTCCCATTTTATGTAGCCCCGGCTTTCCTTTTAATTTATCCAAATAAAGAATGACACATTTTTATATTTAGAAACAATTTAACTTTAACTTCTCATTTTACTCTTAGTAAGATGATTTATAGCCAATACATATGTTCATGACTTGTCTTAGACCACAAATATAAAAAGTCATTATTTATTAAACTTCGTGCTAAGTCAAACGTCGCCACATTAATTGCGACGGAGGGCATATTTAATATCTAACATTTAACTTTTTTTGTCTTGCCTAAAATATAAATGTAAAGTTCGTGGGATCTCATACCATGAAACCTGAAAAGCATTATTATAATATTGTCAGAGGCCAATAAAAAGGTTCTTTGGAAGAATTTGTTTGGGAGCATTTTCCTCTTCTATATTTTGTCCAAACCTCACATTCTAGATGCAAGGGAAGAATTTTTCCAAGCTCACCAAATATTTACCTTGTTTATGTTTATGCTTTAATTAGGAAAATATTTGCATCTCCTCGTCATGATGAGCCTTTTGAGATTGATAATTTTATTTATTTCTTTCTTTTTTTTTGTTTGGGTCACAACAAAGAGGCTGAAAAGTGAAACAAAGAAAGCCTGATTTCATTTAAAAATCAGTATTTTCAAGAATTTTGCCTCGCTAGATATTTGGTGCAAGTTCTAGAAAGAATTTATTGATCCTACATGTCAGTGATTATCTAATGAAGGTCTTTCTTCCTCCCTCCTTTCCTTTTCGGACCATCAAAGTTTTCAACTTTGTTCCAAACATTTGAGTCAATTTACATGCTTGATTGTTAGTATTAATAATTCTAACAAACATTGACAAGCATTCTATTATAGATGGCATAGAGTAAATATATTATTGGAGCATAAACTTTTGAATTGTGAGAACTTGGTATCAGCCTAGTACTAAAAAAGCAAGGATGGCTCTGGCAGCATTCCCAATGTTCCGTCCAAACATGCTGTGACCTACTCTGGAGCCATCATACGTCCAATCTATAGTAAAAGAAAAGAAGCTAGTATCTCCCTTAACATCTGTATAATTTGTAGTTATTGTAAAAATATGAGTGACCCGGTCATCAATATTATCAAGATCATCGAGGAGATCAATTTTTTTAAGATAACTATGGTGTCCGGGTTAGCTTGCGCGCACCTCGACTAATTACACGAGATACCTGCTACCTCCCACTAGCAACAAGTACCAGGTAATTGTATTCACCAAAACTTGGACAGATAAAAAAGTCACCCAGTATTTTTTTTTTCTCCGCTGGAATTTGAACGTGAGACCTCAGGTTCTCAACCAGTACGCCAAACCCTTGGGTGTAGGTAGAGGTGTGATTAATTTTCTCAGAAGAACAATCAATTTTTTTTCTTACCGCTGAAAATTCCAAACCCTTTCCCAAATCTTGGTAGCATTCCAGCACATATTCCGTATAGAAATCGCCTGGTGGGAGCACAAAGGTGTGCCATTGATGATGATTTACGATTTAGGAGATGGTTTCGTCAAAATCTCCTTCTTCTACGTGAAATTTCACCCCCTTTTGTGTATCAACCCCCTATTGTACATGAAATCAATGTTTTCTCTGGACTCACGGAAGTTGGTGAAAAGGTTCTATACTGCTGCTGACTTTATGGACCAGCAGCCTCCATCCACTTCGCTACCACCAAGAGATCTCCAAGTTGTGTCTGATCCTTTCCACATAGAGTAGCAATGTAATTCCTGGTTTAGCTGATTTAACACATGCTGCAGTTGTATATGGAGACAATTCTAGCTTGATTCCCCCTTGCAACAAAGGAATAGCAATTCAAGACGGAGATGTAGGAGGACATCAGAGGACGAAAATAAAGAGGCAAACAGATGTGGATGGCAAAGGACAGGGAATTGTGACGAAGGAACAAACATTTGTGTCTGATGATGAGGAGGATATGTATCTTGCTGATTCTTCGGAGAGGGGAGAGAGAGAGATGGGGAAAATTAGGTTGTCTCTCACGCAGAGTATTTCATTTCGGAGAATGAAGCGTTGAAGCATGGGGGAGAGTTACGTTTTGGGGTGTTGATAAGATGTTTCTATTGTTTAAATATAGTACTATGCCAGATTGCCAGTAGAATGGTTGGAAAGGAAAGCATCATTAAAATATTACAACAGGCCAATGAACAACCTCATATGTATTTTCGAAGAATTTTGTTTTAGAGCATGGGAGGTAGGCCTTACCTTCTCTTCCCCTCCAATTAACCTTCCCAACGTTCCAAGGCCATACCAAAGTTTCTCCTAACCAGTTTTCACTAGATAATCCAACTTGTGATCTTCTAAACTATGCTGCTTGAACTCTCCAAAAAGGGTGCCGCACTCATGTCAGATCCTCAAAAAATGCACTACTTTTGGCAGATCCGACGGCATTTTTGAAGAGCCCGAACAAGATAGCTTCTAAAAACTAGTTGCTTTCCCTCACCAATGGATAGAAGAGGCCTTTTTATAGTTGGCCGTAAGTTTTTTGAGATCAAAGAAAAGCCGCTAAACATGATGTCTGCCATGAGTGGATTAAGAGAAAGCTGGATTTTGTAAGCAGGAATTGTTGCTCTAAACTACTCATGTTACGAAGTTGCCAGATAACAGTTATCGCTTCTGAAAAACCTAGTTATGTCAATAGCAGATTGGTGAGGAAGGAGAAATAAGTCATGGTTTTTCAGAACTTCTATAGATTCAATAAATACTTGAGAATCGTCACCATGCATAGACAAAGGAAAAGGTTCAGCATTCTTGCTGAGTTCTCACTGTGTGCTGGATGGTCAGACATAGAAGCCAAAGAATGGAGGTTTGTTGTAAAAAGACACACTCCCAACTCCAGTCCAACACTTCAACAGCCTTTCAAGAGCTACACATGTGTTGTCAAGGGTCTCAGTTGGCCAGTAGATTTAATAGATTGTTGATAAATGCAGAAACAACAAAATCCAAAATTGCTACTCTTGTAGATGCCTAGTGGAACAACTGCACTGTGAGGACTTTAAGGTTTCTACTGAACTGCAAAAGTGGACATTTAATACATGTGGTATTTTGGATATTAGCCATAAGTTGATTTTCACTAGGTGGAGGAGGCAAATAGAGCCAAATGGCTAGGTGGTTTTGGAAAGGCCTTGAGTTGCAGCTCAAATGGTGATCCCCTTATGCGTGAAAAGGACCCAAAAACTACTTGGGAAAGATCGCATGGATTCCCTCTCCAACTATGGTCCCCCAATATTTTTCAGTTGATTGGAGACATGCTTGGTGGGTTGGTAGAGACTGATTTGGATATGAAAGAGAGGTGTCGAGTTAGATTGTGGATGAAAGCTGGTCTCCTAAGATCCCTAGGGAGATCGAAACTGCTATTGAAGAATTTTTGCACTCTATCCCTGTATGACTGGAATACTCTCCTGCGTAAGAACGAACTTGTAGGAGATGAACTAACACAGTTGGACTCTTTAATCGGTTCACTGCTTGGGCCGTGTAAGGTAATGAGTATTTCTATGCCAGAGGAAATGGCCCCACTTGGGTCTGTCTCCTTAGGCAAAAAGGCTACCATCAGCTCTAATTCAAATTGTGAGACTGAGTTCTGATATTGTTTTCCCTCTTTTGGCCGAGCCCAATTGATTACCATCAGATTTAACAACCCTCAGAAATAAACCTAATGCCCAAGCCCAAACTATCAGCATATGATGATGCCAGATTTAAACCAAACAACACGTAAGTCCACATAACATAAACTACACCCTATGTCGGTGAAAAACAAAATATAATCAAGTATAAGTCTTAATGTTTTTCTTTTCATCATCAAGTCTATAACAACCACGCCATGTCGTGTATAAAAAAATATGAATAGCATATGGAAGCTATAGTTCATGAGAATTTCAGTCTGATCTAATTCTAAATTCATCAATCTTGGTTCTGTAACTCCAGTACTTAATATATATTTTTAACTTCAACAGTGGAGGCGACAGATACCTGTTTCTAGAAGACAGAAAGTCAATCAGTAGAAGTAGCAAGGGAGCAAAAACGATAAAGGCCCAGTTGGTAACTCTAAATATATGTGTTGTTGGCTGAGCAAAGACCTTGTTTTTATAATCAAGAAATCCCCAAGGACCGGAGGCATATGGTTTAAAACTCGGTGGATAATGGGCCCGTCCCTACACCCTTCGCCACTTAAATACTAGATTTTTATCTACAACGGGGTTTGAATCAGTGACGTACACCTAACCCACAGAGCAAAGACTAACTTCAGTATACCTTTCTTCCCGTATCCTTTCTTTGTTCCTTTGGCAGCAATATCCATATTCCTAGAAGAAAGCTTTTCTAAAGTTCAAAACAGGTGATTCACTATATTAAAGACATCCCTAAAAACTTGCAGGAATATAATCAGGAAAAGTTCCCACATTCTCTAAGCATTCCTCAATCAATTGCACTGACCTCCCATTGCCCAACTACGTCCTCCAAAAGAATAAGGATTTATTTACCAACAAACAATTGTGATTAAGATAAGTAGACCATCTGAAGTTCGCCACATTGTTTGAACCCCGTACCCCAATAAAGAATTTTCCTTTTTCATGACAATGACTCACGGGTTGCCGCACCTTGACTATTCCATCGAGTACCTGCTACCTCCCGCCAACAAGGTACTGAATAGCTCTGGCCCCCAAAGGCTTAGCCAGATAAGAAGAAATCACTGAGTGTTTAAAATACAAATCTTTTAACACATTACCCATCTCATATATACATACTTCAATAAATTTTAAGGGGAAAAAATCAAGTTTTAGCACTTTCAGTAGCCTCATGGCCCTCATCTAAATCTTGCATCTCTCTTACGTGATTGCATAGTTGTCAATAGATAGAAAAAGACAGATACAATAAAGGGTACTTGAAAAAGATTAAAAAGCTTTTATCACATTACTTATCTCACATATATATATCCTTCAAAAGTTTCAAGGAAAAGATTCAATTTTAGCACTTTCAATTACCAAACTTCATTTATTCACATCCCGCAGTTGTCAATTTCAAATCTTGCATCTCTCTTAAGTGGTTCCATAGGTACCAATAAATAGAAAAAATGAATTACAATAAAGTGTTCTTGAAAGAGATAAAATGTTTTTTCAAATATCCATCTCACATATACACCCTTCAATTATTTTTATGGAAAAGATTCAATAGTTAGCAATCCCCAGTTGTCAATTTTAAATCTTGCATCTTTCCTAAGTGTTCCATACCAATAATATAAGTATCGTTTTCGTATTTTCTTATTTTTAGATTTCTATTACTATCTGTTGTTTCTTTTGCTTCGTTTATCTTATCATCCCATCTTGTTGTTGTTAATGCTTCTTCTTTTTTCTTTTTTTTTCCTTTACTTGAGCAGAGGGTCTAAGGAAAAAACCTCTCTATCTTCACAAGATAAGGGTAAGTTATGCGTACACACTACCCTTCACAAACCTCACTTGTGATATTACAATGGGTTTGTTGTTGTTGTTGTTGTTCATTTTTCCTAAGTGATTCCATAGGTACCACGACAAAAAAAAGAAAAAAAGAAGGACAAATACAACAAAGGGTACTACCCAAGATAATGGTACTCGACACAAATTTTCTTGATATGAAACTTACCAAAATAATGACACCCATTAGCAAGCCTAGTCTTCGAAAAATTTTAAGGAAACAACTGAAATTTTTTGAACCATTACCGTGGAAAAGGATTTTCTGACATTACCCACCTCGCATGTATATCCTTCAATAAATTTAAGGAAAAGACTCAAAAACTTTTGATAATTGAGAAATCCCAAGTGTGATGGTTCGAAACTCGGTGGATCCCTCTCTTCTACCCTTCTCCACTAAAATACCAGGATTTTATCCGTGGCAAGGTTCAAACCAGTAAGGTGCGCCTAACCACACATCACAAGCTGCGTTCTAACCACTAGAACAAAGCATTGGGAGCAGAAAAGATTCAATTTTTAGCACTTTCAGTAGCAGAACTTCATCTAATTGCATACTTTCAGATTGTCAATTTCAAATCTTGCATCTCTCTAAGTAATTGCACACTTTCAAAAAAAAATTAAAAACAAAAAAAATACAAATAAAGGGTACTAAAAAATTTCAGACACTCAACAAAAAAAATTCTTGAAATGAAACATACCAAAATAACGGCGCTCATTAGCAAGCCTAGCTTTCTCAAGCAACTTATCAAGATCTTCATTACTCTTAGCTTCCCATTTCACCATCTGATTAGCAGCCACTGCTCCAATTCCCATACCCAACAAATGCTCCCACGGATCTACAAAATACCAAAGCAAAAAATAAAATTCAGAACCAAATTTCAAAAACTTTTATTTAAAACTTCAAAAAAAAAAAAATTGGGTAATGTTCAAGAATACTTACGGCGCATGTAAGGAAGTTTGCGGAGGGCATTAGAGTACATTTGGGTGCCTAATCCCAAAAGGGCTCCAACCATTGTTGCACTCAACGGCATCCTTTTTTCTTCGTTTTTTGTTCTCTGTCGAGGATGTTCTGTTCTTTTGTTTGAAGAAATGGTCAGTCAGCGGCAGGAGGTATGAGTTGGGAAACTCCACTGCTCTTTCAATACTATCGGATTCTACTAATCGGGTTTGGGCTGCTCTTCGTTTTCCGTTACTTTAAAGCCTTTTTCTAAAGAGGGAATACCTTAAAAAAAACTAAGCTATCACGTTTACCAACTTAAACTATCCGCTACCACCAAAATCCCCCTTAATTATATACTCTTATATAACGAGAGATAGCCAGTTATATGCCAAGTTTTTAAAGTGTGAGTTTTTGTTAGATTCAATCGCCTTTTTGGGACATGTTGTATCGGCAAAGGGCATAAGTGTGGATCCTAAGAAGATAGAGGCAGTTCAGAACTGGCCTAGACCCACTTCAGCTACAAAGATCCAGAGTTTCCTGGATTTAAGGGTTATTATTGCCGGTTCGTGGAGGGGTTCTCATCCATAGCATCCCTATTGACTAGGTTGACCTAGAAGGGTTCCCCCTTCAGATGGTCGGATGAGTGTGAGTTCAGCTTTCAGAAGCTTAAGACTGCTTTGACTACGACGCTAGTGTTGGTGTTACCCACTAGTTCAGGATCTTACACGGTGTATTGTGATGCATCTCATATTGGGCTCGGTGTAGTGTTGATACAGGATGGAAGGGTGATTCCATACGCGTCACGGCAGTTGAAGGTTCATGAGAAGAATTACCCTGTTCATGACTTAGAGTAGGCAGCCATTGTTCATGCGCTGAAGATTTGGAGGCACTATCTTTATGACATGTCGTGCAAGGTATTCACGGATCATAGGAGTCTGCAGTATTTGTTCAAGCAGAAGGATCTCAATTTGAGGCAAAGGAGATGGTTTGAGCTGTTGAAAGACTATGATATCACCATTTTGTATAATCCCAGGAAGGCTAATGTGGTGGTTGATGCCTTGAGTAGAAAGGCAGTGAATATGGGTAGCCTTGCATTTATTCCAGTTGGTGAGAGGACGCTTGCTGCAGATATTCAGGCGTTGGCCAATCAGTTCGTGAGGTTAGATATTTTAGAGCCTAGTCATGTTTTAGCTTGCACAGTCGCTCGGTCTTCCTTGTATAAGCGCATGAGGGAGCGCCAGTATGATGATCCCCATTTTCTTGTCCTTAAGGACACGGTTCGGCACAGTGGTGCCAAGAAGGTTACTGTTAGAGATGATGGAGTTTTGAGGATGCAGGGTCATATTTGTCTGCCCAATGTGGATGGGCTTCATGGGTTGATCCTTGAGGAGGCCTACAGTTCCCGGTATTCTATTCAGAAATACTGGAGATGATGGAGTTTTGAGGATGGAGTTTTAGCCCCTTTTTAAATTAAAAAAAAAAAAAAAAAAAAAAAACCCTTATATTTTCTCCTCTTTTTCTTTATATTACACCTTCCTTCACCATTTTTTTACCTTTCTTCTCCATTTTTTTTCACATTTCTTCTCCATTTCTTCATCTGAATCCATTGGAAGTTCTCTCTCTTTGTTATTATTGAGTTTATTTCTTATCTTTTATTTCTTATCTTTCTCGTTTTATCCATCCTTCATTCTTATCCAAATTTATTTGAAAGAAGGAACACCCTTTTAAGTATTTATAGAGCATGAGGTTTAATGTCTTTTGTGGTTGTGGACAGCTTGCTTCTTTGAGAACGTTAATGACAAATGCTAACCCAGGAAGACGTTTGCTTTGGATGCAAATACTAAGGAGTAATCATCTTTCCAATCATCATATGTTATGGGATATATTATGGCGTAGATTTCATTTTATTTCTAGTGGTTTGGTTAAAACTTTCTGGCTAAGGATCGTGTGGCTTGCGGGTTTTTTCAGTAGTGTGATCTAGAATTTTATGGCCAATCGAAAGCGTTAATTCTTGGCTTACAGAAGGATAAAATGGAACTTGAGGTTGAACTGAAGAAGAGGAAATTTTTGAAGATGTTGCTTGTTATTAGTTTATGTTTCAATGTGTATTTTTGGTTGTTCAAATGCTAGAGGGTGTTCTGTAACCATGAACCTTATTTGTATTAGGTAGAAAGTAGTTAATTAAGTTGTGGCATTTTGTTTGTGGTATTTCGAATTAGAGGTGGACGATTCTCCTTTTGCTTTTGGTTCTAGTATATTCAGGAAGTTGTGGCATTTTTGGTTTCATGTTGATTATGAGCATTTTGATTTTCTATTGCACAACCACAATTAAGCTAGAAATAACACATTGTATTAGAGCTCAAAAGGTCTAGAATTAATCAGTTTTACATTATACTTGCATCCTAAAAGCATAGAAGTAAAACAAGTTTAATTGTTTACATCATAACTTGCACCACAAAAACATTATCCAAACCATAATCAAAGTACCATTTTACATCAGTTCCTAACCATAATAGAGTAATGCCAAAGTTCAAACACCTCCAGTTTTTTCACTAGCTTTTGGTAATTCTGATCTTATATATTATAGTAAAGCATTTCTATTTTGAAGTTGTCTAGTTGTGATTGGTTGCTTTCACTTCCATTTCAGGCCTTTACTTGGTTTATAACATAGATCACCGGTTACTACGAGTGAACTTTCCACTGCTCCACTGTGGATTACCCTACTAACAGACCTCTCTTGCTGAAAATTAAGTGAAAAAACTATATATCAAACAACTAAGTTAAAGCTGCAACCTCAAAACTAGCACACCAAACTGCTCATCACCTCAGCATATGTATAGTCACTTTGCTGACATATACTTTATGTTCCACTACTCTTGGCCTCTTAAATGCAGTAAGAGCACCTATGATGCTTGCCTGAGATTGCTGCATATCTGAAACCTGAGAATGTTGCACGTCTGAAACCTGAGATTGTTGCACATCTGAGGTTTGTGTGTTCTGCACCATCTTGCTATTGATTCTTTCTTTACCACCCTTGCTTTTAGCATTCTTCTTACTAGTATATGCTTGTGAGTCAGTCTTTTATCTTTTCTTATAGGTTGATTTTTATGAGTGAGACACTCCCTTTGCATAAACATAAGTAAAGTAGTGTTCATCAGAAAACAAACAGAAAGCAACTGATTCATCTCGCTTTCATAACTGATTCAAAGTATACAAATTAACAGAAACAACTACTTGGATAACTGACTCAAACTACTTTCATCCATTAACATAGTGTTCATCAGAAAATACTACTTTCATCACTCATTCAAAGTGATCCAAAGTGATTCAAACTAACAGAAACACCAATAGAAAACAACTACTTTTATCACTTTAACTTAGTAATAAAACAACTATAAAGTAACAACTAACAGAAAGCACTTGTAAAGTACAATCAAGTAGACAGAAAGTGCCTCTGAAGTGCTTTGAGGTTTGTTTGGACATCTTCTTCTATTATGAAATGTGGACTTACAAATTGAGTAACTCATTGATATTTCTCTCTTTGTAAGCTTTCTATTGCTTTTTATCTCCTCAGCCTCCTTTCTTTATGGGCCTTCCAGGCATTGTTCTAACATGAGGTGGTTCAACCTTTGTATTTGTTGGCTCAGGACACATCTACATATATGATACAAGATGTATAAAATGAGAATAAATTTTTAGGTAGGTCTCCTTCTAGTACCACTCAGAAATGAAGTCAAGTAGATTAAGTCTTTTGTGATGAATTGCTGCTACACCATGTGCACATCCTATTCAGTTGCCAAGCTCTGCAACTACACACTCCCTCAGTCAACTTGGTAATGTGTTTAATCCTTGTAGCCCCCTTAACTTCATACCCAACATCATCATTTCAGTGTATTGTGTACTTCATTGACCTCTCCATATTTGTAACTAATACTATCATTGCCATTGGGGATATGCCTTCCTTTCAAATATCTGCAAATGCCCTTATTCTAGTGAGCCTATTCATTACCTTTGTTCTAATTTCTTCAAGCATTTCTTCTGCCTAGGATTCAAAACCCGAGCATTGAAGCTTTCAGCCATATTATTATCCACACTGTCACACTTGGAAGAAGTTCTAAATATTACTTTGCTCCATTTCTCAGGATTATAATTTATCAGGTCTTCACATGACCTAGCTTACTTAGCTTGTCCTAATTTGCTTTAAGTTCAGCTTCAGACGTTGCACAACTCCAAAATCCATTTCTTCTCTCAATACCCTTCCATTTCTGTTGCTATAGCTAGAATATGTCTTGCACACATTTTATGCTCACATTCAGGAAGATATTCTTGAATTGCTGAATATAAACCCTACAAATAATAGAATAAACAAATAAGAGACAATTAGTTTAAAAACGAAGAGACTGCAAAATAATAGATAAACAAATAAGCTATTACCTTTTGCATATCACTAATGATTGTCAATTTTGATCCTTCATTATTGATCTCCCAATCAGACTTTAATATCCTTACAAAATAATAGAATAAACAAATAAGAGACAATTAGTTTAAAAAAGAAGAGACTGCAAAATAATAGATAAACAAATAAGCTAGTACCTTTTGCATATTACTAATGATTGTCAATTTTGATCCTTCATCATTGATCTCCCAATCAGACTTTAATATCCTTATAAAACCAACTCCATGTCTCTTTAATTTCAGTCCCAACTACAGCCCATGCAATTGAAAATATTTGGTTGTTCTCATCCTTTGTGATAACAACAAGTAGTTGTCCCTTAGTTATTCCCTTCAAGAAATAACCATCTAACCCAATACATTTTCTGCACCCTTCAATAAATCCTCTTTTCATTGCTTCAAACCAAATGTAGAGGAGTTAAAAAAAAAAATCATCTTCAGAATCTGTCACTTTTACCACACATGTGCCACCTGGATTTGATTGAAGGAGCATATCTCTATAATCATAAATCCTGCCAAACTCCTTTACATGATCACCCATCACTTCTTTTAATACTTGTTCGTCACCTTCAAACATATTATTTTCCCAACATATAAACCCAAATCCTCCGTTGCCAAATCTTAATCCTACTTCTATAGTACTTGACAATATACTTGGTATTGCATATTGAATTTGTGTTGGTCTTATTGCAGTTATGCATAGCATTATAAGTTCTAATAATGAAATCAACAAATTTGGGCTCTCTGCTTGCAAACAATAACCAAGGACATTTACTAGTTTTGCATTTTACTCTAACTCTATTTTTATCATTTGTAATCTTCTCCAGCTCACAACCTCTTTCTGTTGCATACCCGGTGACAGCTTTCCTAAACTTATATAGACTTTCAAAGACCATGTTAAGTTGCCAAACCACCCTTTTCCATTTTGGATCATATGTTACCCTCATGTTCTCCTTCCTTGCTTTCATGTTATCACTTTTGTTTCCTGATTCACTACTACTCCAACTCTCAATGTCACTCTCAAAACTACCAGCATCTGAACTTTCATAAAATGGCTCATCACCAACTAACTTACCAGAAATATTTTTCTTTCCTTTATCTATGTCTTCAAAACCTGGATCTATCCCAACTGGTCCAAGAAAACACTCAGCAAACAACTTTCTTTTTTGGTGTTCTTTTTTTGTTCCTCTAGGCCTTCAAATCTGTTTTAACTATGTTCAACTATTTATGTACCTCGTTACCATAATCAGCCTCATGCTCTTCATCATCAGAACTGCTGGGTTTATTACTATATGCAGCACCACCTACAACTTCTGTATCATCTTCCTCTAAATCTTCATCTTCTATGGAGTTTCTACAAACTTTTTCTACGATATCCGATTGTTCATGGGGTTCTATTTGACCACTAGAATCAATATTTTCAATTTGGGGACCTAAAGGTGCATTGAAACCTTCAACAGCCCTGCTGGAAGATTCTTCAATGGCTCCACTAGTCACATGGCTATTCTGGACTACATTATCTCCCTCATGGCATACATTAATAATGTTTAATATCCTTATTACTTAACAAATCAGCAGGTACCAATAAATTCGTATCTTTTTTCAATTCTACTAAACGGCCACCCTTAGAAGATACAATAAATATTTTTCCTATATTGGTAAACCCAAAATCCTTGGCATAATAAATAATTACTTGGAACAGATAATTTGTCTGTTTCCACATTAAAGGCATATTTAATGTTTCCCCCAACATAAACTGGTCATACCTCACTCACAAGCATACCCACCAATATGAAATCTTAAATTTAGATATTTCTCTTCCATTACCCTAAAAATAACAGTAAAAAGACAACAATGAATAAAGCAAAAAAATAGAACAACTTAATAAACTAACATAAATTCACAGCAACTTCTTAAACTAACAACAAGTGGCATGCATGCAACTATATATTCGACAAAAACATAAACAAGCAGAAAGATGTAACAAAAAAGACCCAATTTTTTAACATATAACTAAATCACAGAACCTCAATACCATAATTTTGCAACAAAGATATTAGGAAATAAAGAACAGGACCTGTTAACAACTAGGCATTTCCTTTCAACAATCTTCAGGAGCAAAACGCTAGATTTTAACCTGATTTCTAACGGAAGCAATAATAGACATAGCAATCGATGTTAGAACCAACATTAATGGAGAAAATCGCTACTGAGATGAGAGATTGAGTCGCTACTGTAGCGATTCTCCGATGAGAGAATGTTTGCGGTGAGAGCAAAGAGAAAATGACTTAACTGAGAGAAATGATCGACTAGTTTTTATCTACCTAGCCCCTTTTTTTATTTTTACCTAACTTAATGTAGGTCACAATAAAAACCTTAAGGAAGTGTGTTTTTAAGATTAACCTAACAAAATGTTTACGTAGATTGCCGCATGACAGATTTTAAAAGTAATAAAGAGCATGTATCATGAGCACTAGTAAGAACGTGACAAGGGAGTTTTATTATGAAGGGGGTTAGTTCAGGAAATTATCGGGGATAGTCGATAGTTTAGGTAGGAAACTGACAAAGGTAGTATAGTTTAGGCGGGTTTGAGGGTATTGACTCTTTATTAAAAAAATTGACTAGGGTTTTTAATATATAAGGGGATATAGTTAAAGGGGATTTTGAGGATATTGAATAGTTTAAGTAGGCAACTGATAAAAACGTGACCGATTAAATTTTTTTTAGGATATTCGCTCTTTTCTAAATAAAAATAAACAGAATTAAAATTATAGGTTTTGTTTCATAAATACACAACAATTAGAAAGTATTTACTAATTTACTAGTGCCTACTCGAATTAAAAAAAAGTGTGTCTAGTCTAATAATCCTATTTAATAGTTATTTTTTTAGTGAGTGTGATTCAAAGTCGTTGAAAACATCTGGACAAATCTATTTATAAAATTTAAGAAAGATTGGAGGTAACCTGGACTGATTTAGTAGAAATTCATATTTGAAATTGACCTAGAAAATACACAATAATGTGTATCACATGTATATGATCTGTATATAACTCCCTCTAGTGGCACTGTTTGGACTTTGGCTAGACATAAAGTTTAAGAAATGAATGAATAATTTTAGGATTGGTGGTCTAAAACAAACTTTAATATTTATGTGGTTGTGAATTATCACATTAAGAGTAAAAAGATAGTTTTAAAATTAAATTGTCTCTAAATATATAAAATGCAATTCTTTTTAGGACAAACTAAAAAAAAAAGTCTGACATATAAATTAGGACATAGAAAGTACTATATATCACACATTGATTTTGATTGATATCACATATATACATAATATATAGAAGATATATACATTGATATACAATCGGGATACATAAAGAGAATATATACAAATGTACACCGCGCTTCCCCTCGTCTTCTTCGATACACCGACTCAAAATTTCAACTACTAACTCTTCAAATTAAATCCCAGATGAGCTCAAAATTAGTATAAGCTTCACACAAGTATTATTAATAAGATTTTTGAACATCCACTTCGAATTACAAACACTTTTTGGATTTTAGTTTTTGGATTTGAGAGCTTCAAGCTCAGTAATAGTGGGTTTCAAGGTCCTCTTTCATTTAGTGGTTTTCAGTGATTTAAAACATGTTGTGTTAATGGCGGTGTTGATGTGGTGGTATTACTATATGGTGGAGCAAGTGAGCAAGAAGGTGAGTTTTTTCACTTGCCTACTATGGGGCAAAAATGCTTAAATCGGGTAAATATTGGGACAATTACATTCTTATATCACTACTAGAAATCAGGGATACAGAGACCAAAAATTAGCGACCAACATTGGTCGCCAAAATAGACAAAAAAAATAAAAATAAAAACTTAAATAAAATAGCGATCAAACTAGGTCGCCCACTGGTCGCCAATTTTTCAACATTTTGACCGGACTGGTCAAACAAATCTGGTCAAAGAAAATTCAAAAATGGCGACCAACTTTGGTCGCAAAACTGGACCCACGTTTAATATTAGCGACCAAAGTTGGTCGCTTAGGGAAGGGAAATTTTCTGGGGACAAAAGCGACCAATGTTGGTTGCTTCTCTTGAATATTAAATTAAATCAGAATTTAAATTAGCGACCAAGTTTGGTCGCTTACTGGAAGGAATTTTATGGTGACACATGCGACCAAAGTTGGTCGCTTCCTTGAATATTAAATTAAATCAGAATTTAATTTAACGACCAACGTTGGTCGCCTTTTGGAGGAAATTTTATGGTGCCATAAGCGACCAAAGTTGGTCGCTTATCTGGAAAATTAAAATAAATCAGATTTTCATTTGGGGACCAACTTTGGTCGCTAATAGAAAGGTATATATATTTGCGACCAAAGTTGGTCGCTTTCTTGTTAATATTTTACCAAGGTGTATAAATATATTACTAAAATATATATATATATATATAAATATTATACACTATACTATAGTATATTATATTTACATACATAATATAGTATATGTACATATATAAATATATAAAGATAGTATATATATATATATATATATAAATGTATAAATGTAGTAAGTGTATTGTATAGTATATTGT